>WEIT01037774.1:308-34849 GCA_013389985.1 Dryoscopus gambensis
ATATTTAGAATTCCTTTATGTACTGATGTGTGGAAAAGAGAGGAGCATGGTGGCTAGAAGGAAAAAATAAGAAGAATAAGAGTACCTTTTGGCTTGCATTAGAGGTTATTCTTATTAATACTAATGATATATGTTAATAATATCATAATTATGCTGTAATAAGAACAATGTACTAATATAATAATGAAAATTTTGATTATAATTGTAATATTAGTAATAATAATAACATAAAATAAAGCTACTACAGATTTGAGCAACTCTATCTAGACAGACACTGAATCCCTAATTCCAATTAGAGACGTCCCTAGCCTTATAAGAACATTGCTAACCTGTGTTTATGGAACTGATCCACTGTATGAGAAACTGTGCCAGTGGAGAGGTCACCAGCCCATGATGGATCTGTGTGATCCTGTCCTGTTTGTATCTTCTCCTGAGACTTTACCCATCTTGAAATTGCACTGAAAGACTAACACAGATTTTCCAAGATTATACAAGGGAAAATGGTTTACAGGGATATGTGAGAATACATAGATTCAGCAGGTGTGTCACTGTGGTGAGGACTGTAAGTAGTGTCAGTCCAGCTCAAATGCTCATGTTTGTAATCAGATCATGTCAGAATTTTATAGCTGGGTGAAAATATGTCTCACACTGTTGAAATATATTATGCTAAAATGAATTTTTTATTGTGTGAGCTTCCGATATGTTTTACCAGCTATGGGACTTCTCCCAAATGTTTTTTGCTTTTGTGGTATGCATAGAACAAAGTTACTGCTTTGTACCCAGCCATTTATTCTTGACCATATAGGTGAGTCTCACAGCTGAGGAAATTAGTGACCACATGAGATTTATCCACTTATTTATTAGTGACTAACCTGTCAGCTGGTATGAATTTACAGCTTACAAATTAGAAGATAAACAAAATAGGTTTTCATTTGTAAGTAATTCATATATCCTGCTTTTTAGGTCGAAGTAAGTAATGAACATGGACTCAAGACTTCTGCTGCTGTAGCTGAAGAAACAGATTTTAGAAGAAAAGACCAACCTTGTGACTCATCGTTCTGGAAGAAACCCACCACATCCGTTCCCCATGGCATGTGGATTGTTCTTCCCACAGGCTCAGTGTCATTTTCAGCGTTGTTATTTCGTAGATCCTTGTAGATGATCTTGAATTTTTAAATAATTTACTTATATGGACACTTGTAAATTGTAAATTCTTTTCTTTTTTAATTTCAATATTTTTACAATGTTTAGTGTTGAGGCATGAAAACAAAATAACCTGTGAAAACTAGGAGGAGGGTGCGTCTTTCTCAAAAAATCAGTATTTTTTGACTGAGAGGATCATACTGTGCCTGGACAAGATTGTATCAGTAAACGGTAATTTTGACTCCAAAATATGCAGCAGGAGTCAAACCCTAACAGTGTACAAGAGATCATTTCAATGCTGTATTTAGAATTCACAATGTCCACTCCTTGCATTCTCTGAACTGCTGAATGCAGTAGGGATTGATCTATGACTCTTCTTACCCAGATGTTCAAACACTAATGTACTCACCTAATTGTTGCAATTCATACATGATTTCTCTTTTCCTAATCTCTTTTGCCCCGAGTCCATCACAAGTAGCTGTCTCTGATTTGAAGAGAAGTAGGACAACTGCTCAATGGATGTTGGTCTCTAGGAACCCTTACACCCAGGGCTATTTAAATGTCTGTGATTTGCACATTTTTAAACTCCTTTCCTCCCTTCTCCCAGGAAGAAGCCAAGCATGAATGTACAGTACAAGGCACCAACTGAAGCCTTAGAAGCCTCTGGGGACTAATTTTTCTCTTAATTTAAAAGCAAACAAGCAAAACTGAAAAATGTGTGTAAAAATTTGTAAAGTTATTTGTAAATACTTCTAGACAAAGAACATGATTGTAACTGTGGTATTTTGTTTTCTATTTTGTCACCACTAGCATAAAGTGATACACAAAGCTATTTTCTCTGGAGAGATGGCAGTCTTTTTAACAGAATACTTTGTTTCTTTCATCTTAATTACAATATAAAGTGCTGTGTAGATTTGTATGCTCCAGAGAGTCCCGTCTCTCCACAGAGCCAACATGCCTCCTACACTGAGCAGAAGCGTCATGAGGATTTTGAGGCTGTTTGTGGTTTTGCACTTTTCTCGCTTTATCATTTCATTGGTGGGACAGCCAGGAAGGATGTTCCTTCAGATATGTGTTTCTCTACCTCTACACTAGAGGCTGAACAGATGTCTACAAAGATCCTCCTTAGATACCCTAAGAAATCTTCAGCTGATCTAAACAACACTTAGGTCCTAAATTTGAAGTCTTCTCTTGTACCGTGTATTTTCAAGTCTGAGCAGGTGAGAGCTAGAAGAAAGCTTGTCTTGATTCTTTCCCTCCTGAAATCTGTGTTATTTACCAATATGGACCTATTGGGATGCTAATAAGTACAATGGAAGTAGAGTATATTATTTTCAGGTGACAAGGGTCTTGTGGTACATCCACCTGCTTTTCAGCTGGTTAACTTAAAGACCTTGGCGACTTTGAAGAAAACACAACCTGAATTTCAATTAACCTTCCCTGAAACTGAATTTGAAGTAAGTATTAAGACAAAATCAAGAAATCGCAACTGAAAAAACCCCCTTCTTTAGTGTTTCTGGGGCTAGATATACCTCAAATAAAAGCCTTCAACTGAACCCAGTGCTGCTCTCAGGACCAGGTGGGAAGAACAGGAATGAGTGCTACGCCCCACTTGATGGCACGGATTCAACACACTGTTCTGGCAGGGGTTTGGAAGTATGTGTTTGATTTTCTGCCAAGGCATGTCTGCTGGACGATGTTCCACAAATTTGTCTGAATGTGTCTAAACCCTGTCTTTCCGTAGGTCCTTCAGAACTGTGTACGTCACAAAACTTCTGCAAAGACAAAACCTGAGTTCTCTTCCATTTGAAATATCGATCACTTTTTAGCTGGGGAACACAAACCAGTATATCCCAAATACACTTAAAATCTCAGAATCATTACCAATACAGTGAGTGTGCCATCTGTCTCACTTAACAAACAGAACAATCCTGATTGAGAGGAATTTGTCTTCATTAGAACCAGCCAAAATGCAGACTGAAATGCCAAAGGAAACTGTCATTCTTTTCTAAACTGAGACACGCAAAATAGTATCAATCAACCTGTACGTGTTGGGGTAAAAAAATCTTGAGAATAATAAATGCATTTGAATGTTAATTGCTGTGTCCTGCAATGCAGTAGGACATATTGGCAAACATTTTTGTAGGAAGCCTTAAGTAGTAGTTCCTGTATTTTTGCAAAACATACTTTCAGTAAGGTGTTAGGTGAGTCCCAGATCAGCCAGCTACATAGGGAATAAATGTTGACTCTTGAAATAAACTTGGATAGTTTTCTTAAGCTTTACTGAACCATGCAATTTCAGGAAATGACTAGGTTTGTACTGCAAAACAGAATTTTCTGACAATCTTAAAACCTCAGAGATTATCAGTTGCCGAAACTGTTCTGGTGGCATTAATAAGTCATACTGTTACAATTTAGGGAAGCTGAAGATGTGCCCTTCAAACTTTTAGACTTCTTTTCTTTTCCTGAATTTCTGCTTAATTCCAGTTTTTTAGAGAATCACATTTGCCACAGTACTTTAACTGACATTAAAACTGGGGATGGGACTCCAGAAATACGGCACTACATGTTCACTAGGGACTGAGCCAGGTACCAGCAGATTCATAAAAGAGCAGCTGATGTCTTGAGGATCCAAAACCAAAAACTGTAGCAAGAAATTAACAGATTTTTGCCTGGTGCAGTGGCATACAGTGATTATATATTACAACTTCTGGAATTACTGGTTGGACTCTTTCATATCCATAGAGATTTTTTACATAAAATTTGAAGTAAGTTTTTTGAAATTCAATTTTGATCTGAAGGAACTCTCTAAAATGAAAGAGTTCACAGCCTGGATTGACTGAAGAGTGGTTTTTAAGTGCTAAGATATGACATTAACTATTATAGATAATTTTCAGTAGAGCTTTATCAGTTAAACCCATGGGAATTGATGCCTGGTTTTATCCAGTAACTGCTTGCAGTAGTGCAGGTGACATTGTCCAGAGAAGGGTAAAGCTGGTGAAGGGTCTGGAGCACAAATCTTACGAGGAGCAGCTGAGAGAGCTGTGGTTGTTTAGGCTGAAGAAAAGGAGCCTCAGGAGTGACCTTACCACTCTCTACAGCTCCCTGAAAGGAGGTTGTAGCCAAGTGGGGTTCAGCATCTTCTTCCAGGCAACTAGTGATAGGATGAGAGGATATAGTCTTAAACTGCACCAGGGGAGGTTTAGGCCACTAAAAAGCCTGTATTTCTGCATCAAAAAATTGGCAGATTTTAGCCAGGCTTACTTAATTCACAGCTGCCATGCAAGCCTCTTCTCCATGTTTGGATCCTGAGTTTCACCTCTTCCTCCAACTGCCCACAGCTCAGGTGTTGCAACACCATTGTCACCTTCGAGCACCATGTTGGCAGGTGCAGCCCTTCTCTCAATGCTGACTGCAACGTGCTTCTCTACACCCAGCTGCCTGCCTGTCTTTCATGTGGGGATTATCGGATTGAAAAAGCCAACCCAGCAATCTGTCAAGGTCCTTTAACAGACTTTGACAGTGGAAAACAAAAATTGACGTCCCAAACTAGTTGGCTTGCTTCCTTCCAGTATCAGCCTCATCTAGTTTAATTACAACAAATTACAACCTGGCAGCTCTTTTAGACAATGAAAAAAATTCAGGTTGGGAAAATGTTCCTTCCATGTAAAGCTTCAACATCAGCAGGATGTTTGTCACAAACGAGTTCATGTCTTACCTGCTATTCTGGGCATTTTGACAGAAACCTGCACCTTAGTGCCCAATACAGTGATGGGGCCATGTTGTGTCCTGCCAGAATAGCACTTTGCCAGCAGGGTGGCCGGGTTGCACCCTGAGGTCATGTCAGATGGGTTAGGGCTGCATGAGGCTGAGGGTGCCCTCAATCAATGCAGCCCTAAAGAAGTGGTCTCTCTCCCGATTCTGTCCAGGGAGCTGACTATCCCTGCAATCGTAACTGGGGATCAGCCTGAAACATTCACTAGTGTGCAGAGGCTTCATGAGCAAACTGATACGTGTGTTATAGATAATGAGGGAACTCAGATCTGTGAAAATGGGCCCATAAAGAAGATAATTTTATATCAAGACTACTGCTACAGTGTTTGCCCCTTAGAGCTATGTCTGCATTGCATGCTGGTTGTGTGATCCCAGAACGTCAACTGTTCACCCAGCATTACCAGCAGCACTCTGCTTCACTGTAAGGGGACACAAGGCTGTTCAGGACCCTAAATAATTATTTAGACACCAAGGACACAGATCTAGCCTGTACTGCTTGCTGTTTGACAGCTACATGTAAGTTGTGCCATTTTCCGCAGGCTGACAAACCATCTTTATTTATCTACTGATAAATGACGGTTTCTTGACATAATTTCCACTTCCTTCATAGAAGTCATAGTTTCAACGATTCTCTTTGATTTTAAACAAATTAAACATCTGGACTTAATTCCTGCTTCCACATGAGTACCTGCTCACCAGTCACATAGCACAGTCCTGGACGTGACAGCTTGGTGGAATAGCTGCCCTTGCATGGTCTGTTGCCTCTCATAACCAGCAGCAGACTCTGAAGATAGTCTCACTAAGCAGCAGCCATGCATAAATAATACCAGGAATGCAAAAAAGATTCTCTTGTTTTGCTTATTCCCCTAGGACCCAATATCAGTTCTTCAAGCTTTCTGTCTCAGTTTCCTATTTTATTTCACACCATCCATATGCAACCATGCTTTCAAAACACTCCTGTAAGTCAGTGCCAAGCAGACTTGCTGAATCTTGAATTTTAAGTTTGGCTGAATGTGATTCCAAGAGTAATCTAATTTCTCATTTTCCACAACATTGTGTACCTGCCCAATTAGTAGAGCATCATATACAAGGAGGGGTTAGAACATCCCCTAGCACATGATGTATTTGGAATGAGAACTGTGCTACACATGAGCAGAGAAGTCAGCTCCCAGTGTTGGCCCAGAGTATTCAATTAAATGTCACTGGTGTGTTCTTATACTGCTTTATCTGCGTAGCTAGAACCGGGGTGGCAAGCAGGTAGAGTCCCAAGTGCTGGGGCAAATGCAAGCCCACAACCTGTTTAAACAACTTTGATCTCATATTTATGCAATTTCTGGGATTTTTTTCTTGGCAAGTAAAGCTCCCTGGCTTATAAATTGCAACCAGACCTTCAGGTGTGTGATAGTGAGTAACCTTTATTTTTATATATATTTTCATATATATATATACATATATATATATATGTATTCACAGTCACGATTTGGTTTCTAAAGGCTTTATAATTCAAATACATCTGCTTTCCCTGAAGTTTAGAGAAGGATATGTCTGGACTGCTGCAGAGAATTTTCCTCCAAGCATTTGGAGATTTGGAGAACAACACCAGTGGAAATCATTGCCCACCCATGGAAGCACCCCCAGGACCCATCCTGGTGCCAGCACTGGCTGGCATCTCTGGAGGAGACCTGAGCTGTGACTGTCACAGCAGGTCTCACCCCTGGGCTCTGCACCCTGTGGCAGCCTGCTGGGAAATAGCCCTGGGAAACCTCATGGCACACCTCCCCTGCTGTGCTCTGGGGCTGCATTTGCCTGCATTTAAGCCTCAGTCCCAGGTTGTGGTGCTCACCTATGCTGTGCTGAGGTTGTGTCTGTGTCTGGCCAGGGACCTCCCTGACCCCAAAAAAATACAAAAAGCTGGTCTCAAGAAATGAGTCCTGATGTGCTTTTGATGATGAAATTTTAAATTCATGCACTCTAATAAAGATCTTTTCTAAAGTAGGACTTCACCTAAGGTAAGCTGTGTGCTTGAGGAAATATTAAACTCAGGTATGTAGCTAGCAGGTGCATAATATGTATCTGATTTAAAAGGCACTTCCATTAATCTGCCTAGTTAGTAAGAAATGAAACTTGTGTCTGTTTTAATCTCATCAAACCTATTTCACATCACAATAATCTGAAAGGAAAAAATCAAGCCTGGACAAGCAAGCACTGAAAGGGGCCCTGAAAAAGAGATTTGGGGAAATAAAGAAATAAGACTTACAAAAGGCAGCACACTAAAACTAGAACTCTGTAGTGGAAAGCAAACAGGAAAAAAAAAAGTGACCTTTTTTTTAATATTACCATGTAGCAAAATGCTCAAAATGATTATTTACTAGAATGAAAAGCACCACAAAATACAAGCACGCAAATATGTATCTGTGTCATTGTTTTTGTAATAGAGGAGGGTTTCTAAAAGCTCAACTAATTTTACAGCCTGTCTTTAATCCTTAAAACGTAATATGCCAAAATGCATGATGTACAAAGGAATATTAAAAGGTTTGACTGCGGTTCTGCTGAGCACGTTATGCCACCTCATGGTTAGTGGTGGAAATACCACCACACTCAGTGCTGTTTCAGAAATACACCAGAGAAAAAAGAGTAGCCCATTCAGTTATTGGTACCTACTGCTGAAATGTCAGAAGTCCCACTGGGATCAATCATGGCAGAGTGCTAAGATCAAATCTGTGAATTATATATAAAGACAAAGCACTGCGAAACACATCTCCTTTTAACAGTTGAATTTGCTGCTTTACTGCAAATATATTGCTAGCATTACATATAATTCAATATTGACCTGGTAGTAGCCCATAAATGCCTCCTCCTGTGGAGTTTCTATGTTTAGCTTGTTTCAGAAGGTTGCCATTATCTGGAAGAACACACTGTTATCCCCTCCAGGAAGTATCTCTTTGCCTCTTTAACAACATGACATAATGTTTAGTTACAACTGGATTACTAACATGAAAGTACAGTCTTGGATGTATACAGCCCACATTTAAGTACAGAACTTGGATTCTACCATGACCTAAACGTGTTAAGGTAAAAATAGTCCAGAACCTCAGTAGAATATGATTTTCACTCGAGTCAAGAGTTCGCTAGCAAAGACTGGGTTACATTTTCCCATTAGAATAAATTATGCAAAGTAGAAGTGTAAGCTGGCTGAATCGATGTGACCTGCAGAGCAGTCAGTCAGGTGATGGCCAGGCTCTCAACTACACTAAAGGTACTTTAGAGAACATGTTTGTTAAAATCAATGGGTTCAACTCAGATGGCTCATGCAGAAATGAAGTAATCTTACTTAAACTGGGGCATTTTTTAATACAAAATATGGAAGTTTAGCAGTCCAGTGGCCTGACATTAGCAAAGGAGCAGGAGGAAAGGAGCTATGTCTCTCTTCCTCTTGTGTGAGGTTTCTGATAATCAAGCTCTTAGTTTGGGCATCTCAGTCCAGCCCAAAGTCAGAGGAATGTGAAACAAATGTACTTCCAAATCCTGTGATTTTACTTTCTTGATCTTCCAATGAAGCATACTTGGCTTCAGAAAATGTAGAGAATGGTCAGCTTCTTAACATCTGAGGAAACGTAGATAAAGTAAAAACGTATTTAAGGAAAAAATTATTAGTTAGACACACACACATGGCATCTTGAGAAGTGGAAATGAAGCATGAACAAGTTAGGTCTTCAGAGTTTTTTCTATGACTTGGTTAACTCACAAACCAGATGACCTATCCAGGTTTTTAAACATTGCATAGTTTAAAATCCCTCTTTGAGAGAGAACCACAGTCTTTTATCATGGCAGGTGATAGAGAAACCTTACCTTGGTTATCTCTCAGCAAGAGATTTACAGGTTAATTTTTTAAAAAGTGAATGTGGAAGTCTGGCACTGTTTGCATTTTGAATATTCAGATTCTCTTATTAATGTAATTGAAAAAAGGTCTGTGCCCTGTTTTTATGCACTTCTTGAGGCAGTAATCTGCAGCACAAAACTACTGATACATTCAGGGATTGTCCTCATTTCTCTATATGGTCAGAAAGTTCGTATTTTTAAATGATGACTTACCATGCAAATAATTAAAATGCCAGCCTCATCAGAAAAAATACTAGTAATTTCCTGCTCAGCAGCAATTGATAGTTACAGCAAAACAAAATACTTTAATAAAGTTTTTGCAGTAGTAGTAATGTTTTTGTTCAAAAATATTGTAAGCTTTTAAACTTACAATGAAGAAATACTAAATCACTCTGAAACTTCTTTCCAGAGGTTGCTTAAGCAAGGAGATCATGCACAAAGCAAATGCAACATTGGAGTCAGAATTTTTGGAGATTAAAGAAAGCTATAAATTATCCCTTTTTCCCTTACTTCCAGCTCCTGGAGCTAATTTGGCCATCCATGAATAATGTATTGCAGGACTGGCTTCCTACCTTTTGAGATCCATTCTGTTCATCCAGGGTAGCTATTATGACTCTTGATCTGCTCTGTGTGACATATAATTTTGCATAACATTAGGCAGCATGTTGGAGGTGGGGACTCCTTAATAAATACAATTTCTGCTTCCAAATTACATACTGATGACTTCCTGGAGCTGACTGGAATATATACTCCAAAAGCTATCTTCTGAAAGCGCTCACGTTCCCTATAATGACATTTAAAATGACTGATGAAAACTTGCTTGGGCCAATGCATCGGTAATTAATGGTATGTAGATATGTCTTTGTCCTTTTGGAGAAGAATGAAGACTCAACTTCCTCAGTAGATGTGGCTATTTATTTTAACACAGGTGTAACTCTGAAGTCCAAGCATAACTGGAAAACCAAGAAGAAAATGCAGGCCTTTTCTCTTTGTGCTAGGAAAATGCAAGGTGTTCTGCTAGCTTAGATCTGCCACACCAAATTTAAGGGAACAGCAGACACTCTGGAACTTCTCTGAAACAGCAACTCTGCCTGCTGAGTGAAACCTCAACCTAATAGCCCTCATTGTATTGTGGCTGTGACACCGTGAGATTTGCACTGTCGTATTCAATCACTTGGTATCACA
Source organism: Dryoscopus gambensis (assembly GCA_013389985.1). Classification (NCBI taxonomy): domain Eukaryota; kingdom Metazoa; phylum Chordata; class Aves; order Passeriformes; family Malaconotidae; genus Dryoscopus; species Dryoscopus gambensis. The sequence continues at coordinate 10,290 of WEIT01037774.1, forward strand.
CTCTGTGAAAAGAGAATAATAATAGCTGTGTAGCACTTACTCACAGAAACCGGATGGTACTTGAATTTTGCCTATTTCATTTAGTGGAGCTTCTGACTACCAGGTACGGAAGCCATACTAGTAGTTCCTGGTACACCTTCTAGACTCAATTTCCATTGACTCTAGATGGTCATGTGGTTGCAAAAACAAAGGACCAAGGCTGTACCTCAATCCAAAAGCAAACTTGTGCTGTCATCAAATTCCTTCATTTTTCACCTCTTCCCCCAAGTCTAGTCTGGAGAGGGGGGGGCAGGGTCTGCCCACAGCTGTGGTTGGCAAAATGAGGGCACAGCAGCTGCTCAGGCTCTGCATCACCCAGTGCCCTGGTGCAGGACAGGGCACAAACGCTCAGCAGAAACCCTTGCCCACCACTGCTGTGGCACTGTCACGATCTCCTCACCATGATTTTCAGTCAGGCTGGCTCAGAGTCCTGGCAAGCATGGCACAGGCCAGGGACAAGAATTTTGAAAGAAACATCAGAGAAGAAAACATAAGAAAGGGAATATTCCATATTCAGAGAGAAGAGGCAATTTAGAAAAAATATGCCAGTCACAGAAAGATTAATTCCATGGACTGTGAGAGGAGCAAACACAACAGAATAGAAAGAGCTGTGCAGGAAACCAAGAGAGAGGGTGGTATTCCTCCATTGGATTTAGGTTTCTGGTGCCTATTTCTAGGCATGTTACAGGTGTGTGCAGGTTGACAGCGAAGCTGCCCTCCTATATAAAAAAGTGCAAATACTTTTTGAAGTATGAGGATTATATACAATGGATTGTGCTGGTTTTTTCACACACAACTTTAATGGCTGTTCTTTAGAGACAAATGAAGGGATTTAAGATATTAGGTGCTATACATGAACACATATTGCTGTAGGGAATGGGGTTTTCTTATTCATTTCCAGCTGCATAAACTAATTAATCATAGCAGAGTTCAGGAACTAAAAATAACACATCATTTACAGGACTGGGTTTTACCTGTGTCTCTTTTTCCCTCAGGGGAAAAGTAAGAGATGTTAAAAAAATCAAAAAAAAAAAAGAAAAACAAAAAAAACCTCCAAAACAAACACAATTCCAAAACCCCAAACAAACAAAAAACACCATAAGCCATAAAACCATCCATGGAATAGGTTAAAAGATTCAAGTAGAAACATACTATTCTTCATTGTAGTTAAGAATGCTTTCAAACCTTTAAAGCAGATTTAAAACACTGCAAGGAAATCTGACACAGTCCTCAGACTCACAGACTTTGCTCCCACTTCAGTGCTTAGTCAAAAAGTGAGCAGTAGTACTCTGTGTGCCTGCTGCAGTTAAACCTCGTGACATCCTATTGCCCTCTGCAAAACTCAGTACTATGTTGGTTTGCTATTATTATTTTTGTAAAATCAAACAAAACCCAGAAGAGTTTATTAAATGTTTTTACAAAGCAGACAAAAAGACTTTGCCGAAAACCCCACTGCAATAAAGAGATGCACAAGAAAAATACGGTGTAAAGACTGACACAGTGAAACAGAATTTAAATGAGGGAGATCCTTTGTGTAGGGCTACTTCATGGTCATTTCCCCTGCCCAGAAAGTGCTCCTGCTTGGCACCACTTGGGTTCATAATCTAAGAACTTGGGATATTTCTCATATTTCTAGTAATCTCGTAATCTTTTGGGTGGTTTGGCTCATAGTGAGTATTAGCTTTGATCCAGCTGCACACAAACACTTGATTTGTTCAGTACGAATATACAGACTATTGGTACAGTAAAATTAAGTCTGGTGCTACAAGGCACATATACCTTGGACACAGCATGATTAATGCTATACAGCATTTGCTTCTTTGGGCAACCCTACAGACAGCTATAAGACGCTGCCTGTCTTTGAAACCAGCCCTAGTGACACTAATAAAAAATCAAGACCTGGACCCAGAAAGACATTTGGATAATCTCCACAGCTGTCGTTTACACCTGTCAGCTTCTGTAACTCTCATCCACCTCTTCAGATGAGGCTAGCTTGCTCAGCATCACATATCTGCATCAGGTCCTGGCTACACATGCAGGGTGAGTGGGAAGTCCTGGTGCAGCTGTAGGTAAAGAGAAGCCCAAGTCATAGAGAGTGTGATGTAAGAATTGGTTTCATACTTCACAAATGAGAAGTAACATGCCCCAGTCTCGCATTTTTCCTTAGTGAAATAAAATCTTTTCTGTGTGGCACCAGTGACTTCCCTTCCATGAGCTAAGGGGGTTGACTGATGGAGGGGGGAAGCTGAGCAGTGACAAGTGCACAGCTCAATGCCTCAGTGAAAGACATTTCTATGATGCGATGGGGCCTGGTACAGTGGAATTACATGTCACTTATCAGAGTGGTACCTCCTCACCACCACTTTTTCCCTCAGAGGGCTTGAAGAGGCCCACAGCATTGCTGCTACATAGCAGGCTCACAGAGTTAAGGAATTCTGGAATTTCACTGGTGGAAGGTGATTACTAACCCTGAAGGTCAAATGATAGATAGCGATTCCATCCCCATCCTCATCCACAAGGCTGGGATTTACACCTTTCAGACACTGGCAGGCTGGCAGATGACTGAAAGCCACAGTTAAGTGTTCAAATCAAGAACAAGAGTCAAGTGGGAAGTCCAATACCTTAGGTAACACAATGTTAACTGACTGCAATTGCCATGTCTTGCTTCAGCTTCCATCCAGGAGCTAAGGGCCAGTTTCTTTCATGGTGCTGGTGTACTTCTTCTCATTTCCATATGTTTGCTGTCCTATAGCAGCTGTCCCAGCAAATCTCAGCACACTCGTTACTGTAGAAACGTACAACAGCTTTCAGCTGCTGAAGGTATGCCTTCAGGTAGGTAGAAACGCAAATGGAGTCGGAGAGAGGATGGCAGCTCACTGCCAGCTGCATGGCGGGTCCAGATGAAGCTGACCCAGGCTGGGCTTCCTCCCACACCTCACTGGAACCATGCTTGTGCCCAGGAAGGGTTGTGGGCTTTCCTTGCCCTTGCAAGAGGGGAAGGGGCAGTGCTAAGGCATGGTTCAGTTTACTGAATGGTGGGTGTGAAGTAGGGAGACAGCTGGGATGCTCACCTGAGTGAGTACCTCCCTGGGCTGTCTGGCAGTGGCAGACAGAGCTTCCTCCTCCATCTCAAACTCTTCACAGGCTCTCATGCTCTCCAGCCCACCCTGGCACTGTTAGACCATGACGTTCACCACATCATGATCTAGGTGCCAAGCTGCTCTGTAGTCCTGTGGCTGAGCCAAGGCCCCATCTCCAGGTAGAAGCTTCTGCAGTGAGCTGAGGAAGTAACCAGGATAAGTAGCCCAAACACACTGAAAAGGACCCAGCCTTGCTGCTGTCACTTGGCCAGTGTTATTTATCACACCAAAGCAGTCTGCAGCTTAGCTGTAATGATCAAAATAGAGCTGTTGAGGACTAAAGAGGAAAGATTAGGCCTTAATCAGAAATGTCTGGAAAGCATCAGCTTTTTCTACTGGAAATTTTCATTCTCAAATTTCCATAGTTAATGGCATCAAATGAAAATGCTTTGCAGATGCATAATACACCAAGGCTCAGAGAATCTGAGACCAGCAGATGGCTTATACACATCTGAGGAGCTTTTTAATAATAAACAAATAAATAAAGATTGGAGAGGACTGTCAGTCATGCATCTTTTTAGATGTTTAATCAGGCAGCTGAGACATCCCAGTTTTTAATTGCCTTTATTTTTTAGTGCTACTGTCTAATTTCAAATTGCATAAATGAAGCTCTTTAATCTTTTTTGTCTGGTTTGAAGTCTTGGTATCTAGATGATAATTTATCAGGAAGTTCTACAGGACACAGAACAAGATAACTACCAAAAATCCTGCTACTCATGAAAAGTATGAGATCATGTTTCTTTTTAATTGCTTCTCATACAATTAATCATCCATCTGTCTGTATTATATTCTTCAACACTATGGACATGAGTTAAAAAAACTTGCACTGAAGTCATGGCAAGCTTAGCAGGAGATAAACTGTGCTAAAGAAATAAAAATTATGTGTGGTAGTGATTTAGAGGCTGCAGCAAAGTTCATAAGAAAAATGTCAATATAGACCTTCATTTACCATATGGGGTCATCTGTCTTGTAACTGAGAACTGAGCAGGACAATCAAGCTCTGTTCTGAAGACAGTTTTGGTTTTGATTTGGTTTTTTAACAGGATTTTTTTTCTTCCCACAGTAGACCTAATGGCACTGTATAAACATGCTCCCACCTCTCAACCTGGAGACAACTGATCTCAGGAGACATCTGCTTCATGTCATCCAGAAACCAAATAGGTTGGGAATTCAAAATATACACAGGCTTTGTTAGCAATGTCACTGCATGGATGAGCATTCAGCTTCAGTGAATGCCCAGGAGGTTTATCACCATCCTCCTTGGATATAATATCTACAGCACCGTCCTCCTCGACTGTAATTTCTACATAACAGTAATTTCATTGTGTTACATAGGTATAAATTTTATCTCTTGTGAAGAATGAAATTAAGAACATAATTTTGCACCTTATAACCTTTCTGAATCTCACTTTAAGTCCTTTTGAACAGTGCAAATTCATGGCAAGGTTTGTGCACGTGTCTTCACTCACTGGTGTGGCAGTGCAGGGTATGAGCCTTGAGCTTGCTCTGCTCTTGGGATATTGAAACTCCTAATTTGTCTAAACACGAGTGAGACATGACAGATTTGGTGAGTTTTGTGAAATCCTGACTTGTCAAACCTCACCTGGCACGTGACTTGTGTTCTTGCCCCATGCATTTCAAGCAGCCAAGCCTCAGAGGGAGACATCACTGGGTTAAACACCAAAGCTGTAGTGTGACCATCACCATCTATGCTGAGACATTGTAGGAATGGCTGCCAGAAGGGTAGTATATTATAAAATAGCCTGGTTTCTGCAATAAAATGCTCAGTTGAGAAATCTGGGAAAACAAAGGATGCCCAGCAAGCCCTGTTGTTCAAACAGATGTTATTACCGGGACTGGTATTCCTCATGCTAATATGGTGCAATTCAACTTCTCTTAAAATAAAATTAAAGTATAAAGATACATATTTCATCTGTAGCATAACTTTTCACTACTCACTTTTAAGGATAGTTAAGAGCTACAGTATATTTTCACGTCAAGTTTCACTTTTTGTTAAAAGAGTTGGAGAGTAATCCAGATTAATTCCTTTCATGTGCCTGACTCCCCGGGTGTGGAAAACAAAGAGAAAACTGCTGACAGATTCTGAGCAGATTTCTTAGGAAAACCTTGCAAATGCAACTAAGGGAGCGCAGGGGTCTTGATAATTAAGTATAAAAGGACATGAAAGACACTTATGTTAAAGCATTAGCTTGGGCTGGGATGTCTGGAGCTCCAGTGTCAGCTGACACGCACTGGGCCAGGGAGCTACTGGGCTTGCTCAAACATCTAGTGTGTGCATGGAGCCAATTCTCTCGTTTGCAAGCATCTGAAGCAGAACAGTCAGTAATTTGGGAAGACTATGGCAGCTGTTGCTGGAAGGAGTAGTAACTGCTGGCTCGACATTCTGGTACAGTAATTAAACTCCCTAAGGAGCCACAAAGTAGCACAAAATGCAAGAATCAAAGTGGGAAAACTACAAGGATGGGAACAAACTCATCCTGAGTTTGATGAGAAACCTAATTTAAGAGCCTATGGATGAACGGTGAACCAGCTTCTGTTCTTAGTAAGAGGAAACTTACTAAGTTTGTGTTCATCTTAGTGGAATAAAGAACATAAAAAACTGTTTCGATTGTTAAGTCCAGAAACAAAAGAATTACTGTTACTTTTTGTTGAAGTGGTAGATTGAGATGCTTGTTGCAAATATTAATGAGAAATAATCCATACAAATACCTCAAATTAAAGCAAAGCCGATAACAAGTCCCTCAAGTTTCTCTCTTTTCCTCAGGAAGTCCAAAACATAGTTAGATCTGCTTTTAGATTCTGCAAATGGCCTCCACTGGTGGTACAACAGTATAAATGCCAGTGATGAATTTAGAAGGAAAATCTAAAGGCTCATCTACAAGGATGGAAAGGACTAGCTCCATCCAGAGTGAGAATGGGTTTGGCCAAAAACTTTGGAGTACTTCCATTCTGACATGGCTTTTTGGAAAAATCTCGGAAAGTGTCTGTAGACCCTTCACTTCGCTTTGCGTCTCCTCTATAACGCTAACAACATTATTATTAATTAAATCTAATAATCTATTAACAATTGGTAATTAATACATTAATAATCAAGTAATTAGTCGCAATAATATGTCCCATTGTCTTTTGAAAAAGCAGGTCTTCAGGAGTTATTAGTGCAAGAGCCGCTGAGTAAATCCTGGTCAAGTACAGGGATATGAAGCTCAAACTTCCACTTCTCCTGTTGAATTAAGGTCATTATAACCAGTTTATATTGGTGCCTCAAGAAGTCACAGGGAGAAACTAATTTCCTAATATGCTTCTAGCTAGAAAATTGCTATTTTAGTCTTTCTGGTCTTGCTGATCTATTCTGCAGGAAAATTGCAAGAAACTACATACATATAACATCAGCTGTTGAACTTGTATACACACAGTGAAAGAGATCATCAAAGAAACCTTGGGAGCTACACAGTCACAAGCTGCTGGGATTTAACTCCAGCTAGCAACATAGCCCCACAAAGCCACTCACTCACTCACTTCTCCCACAGAATGATGGGGGAGAGAATCAGAAGAGTAAAACTGAGAAAACTCATAGTTTAAGATTAAAACAGTTTAATAGGTAAAGCAAAATCTGCACACGTTAGCTGGTGCTGGTGCTGGTGGGTGGGGTGAGAAGCAAAAAGGCCTTGAGGTTATGTGAGCACTACTCTGCAGTGACTAAAACATCCCTGAATTATCAACCCTGTGTTCAGCACAAATCCAAGACACAGTCCCATCCAAACTATGTGAAGAGAATTAACTCTACCCCAGCCAAAACCAGCCCACAGTATTTAACCCAGTGGTTTTGATGTTCAGTAGCAACAACTGCTAGAATTTACTCCTTTCAACCTTTTTGGTTTTCTGCTTTTTGCTTTTCATTTACTGAAAGTTCAGTTGCAAGGGATATTTGTTCACTACAGTTTTGAAAGTCAGAGAATCTGAGAGTTTTTTGTTTAAGTCTGGAGCAAATGCTTAGTTCAAGTGCTCCTCCAAATAGTGACAGCTATTTTTAAATGGTCTAGACTTTTGTTGGGTGAAAGGGTCTTGGAAAATTTTTTGGTTATATAAGAACTGACAGATAAAGCTGGCTCTTAAAACATACTGCTTACATTACGAAACAGATATAAACGTAATGAGGAAGTGATGAAAGCTGGAACAGTATCCTTATCAGCAGGCGGCCCTGGGCAGGATATACTTTACTATTTGCCCTATAAATAAGCAGTGGATTAGAGAAAAGGCCTGCCCTGGGGAAAGACACAAGGCTAACAAGGGAAGGTAATCAATCACTTCACACTATCTGTCAATCTGTCTTCCATATAAGTACTCAAACCATAATAATTTGAAAAGGCATTTAGAAACGGTAATGGGAATTGGACCCTAGCCAGTTCTCATAGCTTTTCTGGTAACACCATCACCAGATACCTAAATGGGAACTCCGCAGTAGAAAAAAAAAACACACCCAAACCTAAAATCCCATCACAACCCCAGATAAAATGTTATTTACTGCAATAAAAGTGGCTGAAATCTTGTGTACACCTTCCCACCTCAAACTCAAACATTCCTGAGTGAGCACTGGCATGCAGACTTCAGGCACCTGATGATACACACAGCTATTTCTCTCTCAGGGCTCCTGACTCATAAGGGCAATGCGGGGATGACACACAACAGGGAAATTATTCCTTATGCTTTATCCTGGTTGATCAAACCATCCCCATACTTTCCTCACTGTTCCGAGGAAAAAAACCATCATATTCCTAACAGGCCACTAATTTCTATAGAAATCTTCCCAGTACAGTCCAGCTTTCAATATTGTTTTGCTGAGCAGCATCCACAGCAATGAACAACGTGGCACTGATGCTAAAGGGGAAAAGGTTAAAAATTAACCTAAAAATAAGCTATTCAGCATAGAAGTGCTTGGACAGTAATGTCTGCTTTGGATTCACTGCTTTGCCAGGGAATTTTGTATAGCTTGTCAGCCCAAAAGTGGTGGGGGTTTGGGTGAGTTGTTTTGTGATTTGTTTTTACCCACAATGAAGCTTGTGGGTTAAGCTCTTCCTCTTACTCTTCAACTCCATACTTACAGCACTTATTCAGGATGTTTCTTCCCTGTAATTTCTTCCTTACCTGAAGGAATTCAAACTGGTCTTTCTTGCCTCCCAGGCAAAGGTTTTCTGAGATCAAGTTCTCAGTTCTTCCCATCTAAGCTGTCTCTCCTGTTACGAGCTTGTTTCATATTTATAGAAAATGGAAACAAGACAGATTCTATAGCTAAAGGGGTGGAACAGCCACCTTAAAAGACAGATGTACTTCCAGTCACCTCCAGCTAATGCTTGAATATTTAAATATTCACTGGAAACAAGATTTAATCCCAGCTGAATTAATTCAATGCTCATAGACTCTCTCCTGCAATCCTACCAATTTGCCCAGTTGTGCCAGTAAGATTCCAGCCCTACTGTCTCCTCCCTTCTTCTTCCCCCACATCCTAAATACCCTGGTACATAGCTACATACCATGGTACAGTAAATATCTTACTCAACTTTAGAGACACCACCACACCCGATTACAAAATTGCAAAAATACTAGTTCTCGGAGGCCATCTAGTGGGAAGAGCAGAATACTCCAAGGAGGAAACCATTTCAAACTCTCCTTTCTTAGAGATGATTTAATACGGTCCACAAGACATACAGGGTTACCTTGCTGGTCAGTGGATGTTCTTCCCATACAGCAACAAGCAAGCTGGTTAGCTTGTTGCTAACATACACCAGACTCAGTCCGCTGTGAGTATGGTCACAGGCTCTTCTTCTCTCTCTAGCATTAATTCTAAAAGCTGTATTAGGAGTTCTGTCTGTGCAACAAAAAACCATATTGTACAACACAGAGCAGAGAGGAAGTCTTTAAAACACACTTGTAAACTTGCTGTTAGGTGACTGCTAGACAATTTTGAGTTCCTATAGTTTGCTTCTGGCTGGAGAACATGTGGAAGGTATCAGGTATTATAAGGAATAGACAGAAATTTCTTTGCTTACAGCTCTCAAAGCCCTGAGAGCCCCATTAGTGCTGCAGCCCCTTCCCACTGTCATGGGGGTTTGGCTGCCTGTGCGTGAGTGAGCTCTGACACTGCCCCTGGGGTGAGCCTGCTCTAAGAGAATGAGCTGTGGGCAGCCTTCCCCAAAGCTCCTGCCCCCTGGTCTCAGCAGTCACATTTAAGTGCATTTAAGCTCAAGCCCTGGCCATGGGTACCTGTGCTCTGGGCATGTCTGTGCCGGGCCAGGGATCTCACTCATCCTGACCCTGACTCGCTGGCATGACCAAAAGTAGACACAGGTTGTAACCTGTACAGTATGCTCTTCATTTATGACTATCACAGATGGAAACAAAAAGACCCTAACTGTTGTCAGCACTTCATCTGTGGTATCTAAAAGATGACAAAAATACAAAACTGCTTGCATGAAAGTTTATTTCATGTATCATAGAAAAATCATGCATAACATCAAGTAAGGCTTTACAAGATAAAGGATTTAAAGGAAAGACACATACAAATTTGTAATATATAAACTTCTCTCATCATATTACACACAATACTCTTTATAGTTACACATTTAGGAACTAATTACTACCATTGCAGGTATTTCACTTGCAAGATTGATTCTGGTTTAAGGCTAAAACCTGCCCACATTACTTAGGCCAATTCTTAGAGCTATTCCAAAGACCTCAACCTGAATAACAAGTAGAAGACTGGACTTGGTTTCCAAGCATCATAGCTGCTACACTTACATGCAACTGTAGAGCACAACTCTCTTTTTACACTTGGTTCTATTCAGGAGTCAGCTAATAAAGTTACCTATATTAAAAAGATAACCATTTACGAAGTTGGCTGATATGACCAATGGAAAAATATCACATGTTTAAGCCTGTAATTATCTGGAAGTGTTTTTTTCACTAGGCACAGTTAATGTTTCCCCATAGTTTTTTTGGGTTTTTTTTTTTTAACTGATGCATTTCACATTCTCTTACGCAGTTGCTTCATGAAAAAGAACAAGTTAGAGAGTGTTTTACTTGAAAAACCTGAGAAACTTACCAGACTTATTCAGATATAGTACCTGAGAGTATGAGGTTCTACAACACAGAGCTGAAGTTTACAAACCTGAATTCTTCATAAGCTCCAAATCCTTATTACTGTCAACAAGAGTTTGGAGTCTGTGCTAGAGAAGATTATATCTGATTGTCTAATCTTAGTTCCTTTTCAGACAACACACAAAACCACTGAACAAAACTCTCACCAAGTCTGAAGCAAAACAAAGAAAAAATGGTCAGTGTATTGCATGCAACTGCTATTATCACCTTACATCACCTTTAACAGGTTTCTCATATACATTCATCTGCTGTTTAAATTCTAGCTGCACTGAACTATGAAACAAGACAGAAACAAACCACCTTGTTTACTAAGTTAATGGCAAACTACTTCCTGACTCCAAGTGAAAATTCTATCCAGCTACAGGAAAAGTCAGACACTTCAGAGAAAAAATTAGGTTTACATTCTTTTAAATACAAAGGAATGAGTGTCTGCATCTCATATCTGGCTGCTGACTCCAGTTACTCCCAGAAAAATTCTTGGAGGATATATAAAACTGAATTGAAAAGAACTGAAAGTGGAATCAGCACTGAACTATGCCCTCCAATCTTACTTATTTTATGTGATATTTGCAATACTGACTTTACACTGCATCCTCATTTTTATGAAGGCCTCACAAGATATAAGGACTCCAAATAATGCTGAATGTACAAGAGAAACAGTTTCACAAATGGGATATAACGTGCTTCTTAGGCAAAAATGTGTTTGCTATCATGCCTTACTATTTTGGTCAATTTTTGAAATGACAAAGGAGTCCCTGTCAAGAACTTGGTTGCGTACACATAGCTATGACAAACATAAGAGTCTCATTTTCTAAATTGTTTGAAAAGGACTGGATTTTACTACATAATGTATCTAAGTGTCTAGTGCTATCATAGTCCACATTTTACAAAGAAAAGTCTCATATTTTAAAATATATGAAAGCTTTTCCTTGAACCAAAGGTGATTACTTCCAAGTTTATAAGCATAATCAAGACCTCTTTCCTGGAAGAAAAATACATTTTTCTGTAGCTTGCCTTAAAGTGTGATCCAAGATGATTATTATGTTATTGAATGTAAATTTATATATTAATGTTTCAATAGTGCAGAAGATACACAGAATAAATCATTGTTAAGGAAAACTGTTCTGGTTTTCTGTCACTATATCAGCTTAATTGCACAATGCTGGCAAATAATTCCATTTATAAATAACAACACTGCACCTTTGACAAGATACTCAATCAAAGAAATAGGTTTGCTGAAATGCAGAAAATGTCCCTGTATAAACTGGATTATAATTATAGATCAATTCTTTTGTTTCCTCATCTTCACTGGAGAAACGGTGCAGGCTCTTTCGGGCTGTAAAACATTGTAAAAGTTCATTTTACAAAAGAAGATCATTTAAAAAGATCATTTTAATGTTATCCTCCTCAACAATATTTATCTTGATAAAGTAAGTTATTTTTTGTAGCACAACAACAAATGGAATTACAGTAGCTTGTATGTGAAGAACTGTGAAGATACATCTTCAGAAAGCTGGTTACTGCATATTTTACTACTGGAGAGGGAGAATTTAAAGCCAAGACTGCATAAAATAGTTATCCATGAGATACTGGCAGTATCTACCAGAAATACCAGTACTTTTAACTCTGAAAGAAATGCACCAGAATATCAGCCTACTGAAAGCTGCATGGACTGTGCTGGTGAGGACAGTAAAATTGAATCTTCCTCTGGTTTATCATGTTGGCAACTCTACACAAGTTAAAATTAATGAGGGATGGATGGATACAAAAATGGTATTTCAGTAGAATGGTTTAGTTACTAAGTGATCACACATGAGTATATTTTTACCGTCTGAAAACAGTTTACATTTTTCATCTTGTGGTTTATTCTCAGAGTTAGGGAACATATTCTGCCTTACATTAGAGCTAAAAATGTCAATTACTCATTGCAAAGGTATGATAAGTACTCAGTGGGAGCAGCTTATTCTTCAGTAACTCCCCAAAAGACTGAGGAGGCAATGAAGAATAACTCAGGATTTGGTAGATGAGATGGGGGTAGGCACAGCGGGCTGAAGAAAGTTTGCTCCACTGGAATTGTAGGTCAGTAGATGCAGAAGCTAGTGACACATCTGTGTGGCACTCTGCACAAGCTCCCTGTATGTGGGCACATATGCAACAGAACTCATATGCCATGCGTCTCAAAAGCATTTACAAGCAGAGTTGGCATTTGTTTTGTCCCACTTAACTTGGATAATGGCCTGAGCAAGCTTACTTCTGTTGGGAATAGAGTCTGCAGACAGATGCTAGAGAAAGTAGCAAACAAAGCCAGAAAACACACTGCATTCTAATATTAGACTACAAAATTAAAACCAGACTCATACTGTATTTTCTATTTTTCCCTTAATTTTTGTCATAGTCCACCATCTCATAGAATCACAGGGACACATTCCACTAGACCAGGCTGCTCAGAGGCCCAGTTCTGCCTGGCTGTAAGTTCTCCATCAAAAGGGTTTTGCTATATTTTCACAAGGAGGAGTAGGACTACTTTATGCAAAAAAGCCCCTTCAATTTGTATGAAATACAGCTTTTACTCCTACACTCTCACTGACCAGCACAAATTGCACTTCTTTACATCACTGTCTACTTTCTTCATTAAGCTGACTCTTTTGATTAGAGATCAAGTCTAGAGACCAAACTCAATCAGCTTAATTATTATGTTCCTCATAGTCCCCATCAAAGAGGTAAGAATTTCATAAAGTAGTCCAGCAGAATGGTTTAGTAGCGATAAATAAGGAATAAAGTCTGATTCCTTCAAATGCTTCTCTATTTATATCCTGCTTATTCATAGCAAACAGGCGAGAAGTGTCATAAACTATCAAAATGTTATGCATTAGTTACTTCCAGATTCCTAGGGTATAAACAAAACAAAAAAGTAGCAGCTCTGCAAAATTCAAAAACTTCTTGTGCTGTCTATAGTATACAACTGCAGGGCACCATATTGCACCTGTCTGACACATCCATTCTGCCCAAGCCATATTTATACCTCTGGTGTATGCATTTTGCAAGCAAAATTGAGAACACACTGAACAACTGTAAGCCAGTTTGGAACTGAAGAAGCCTCTGGAATTATGAATGGAATACTTTTTTTGTTTTCTTGTCTTTGTGCCAGAGAGGCCAAAATGTTACAGGGATATTTTGAAATGGTAGAAAGCCACAGAACAATGTTTTAGAGCCAGCCCAGTGAAAACAGTTTGTGGAATGCTTGGCCTTTTGATGTTACTTTCACTAAGCCATCCTGTTTCTAGTATCCGTTGGTGTTTTATAAGCCTATAAAGCTTGCAGAGTAATCTTCTCAGAAAGCACTGTGAGGTACTGAACTTTGACAGCGGAAAAAGAGGTCTGTTGTCTTCAAAGTTTTTCAGTAATGCTTCACTCTAACCCCCACCATTTATAGATAATAAACTTTTTACCTTCATTAATGAAGAAATCAGCCATATAATATGCTGCTCTTACAGCAGATGGTGAATGTGGAATGCCTGGAGAATCCTTCCACTCAAAAGGATTTTTCTCTGGATGCCACTGCAGGCCATAAATTGGATATTTGTATGCTACAACAAAACACAAAGCATGTAAAGGTGTATGCCTTAAGAATTATGTGCTTAATCTTACTGCAAAATAAACTCAAAGGATAAGCTACAAATATATCTCACTTATCAATCGTTTCACGAAAGTGTGAACAAGTTGAAACACTGTTAAAGTAACAGTGGAACTGAAGGAAAATAAATAGGTATTGTAAAAGAAGGGTCTCATTCCATGCAAGAAAATGTTTGTACATCGTATTTTTGATTATTCATTTCAGAATTAATGTATATACACACTAAAAAATAATGTTTCAAGTATATCTGTCTCAAAGCTTCCTATCTGCTGCCAGCATCACTCAGCATGCACAGCCATGCAGGGTGCCACTTCCATGGGAGAGATCCAAGTCTTAGTATCTCCTTGAAGGCCTGGTCAATCCAGGGGCAGCTCCCATCTGCTCCGGCCAGGCCTGATACATTTTGGGGGAGTCAGGCCTTAGCTCTCTTCCAGGGAATAGCGGCACAGCAGCTCATGACTGCTCTGTGATAAACCGCTTGCAGGCATGGGTGATGTCTGTCATTAGCCTAATCAGGTTTGCTGATCAAAGTGCTATTCTTCTCTTTTGGAGGACAGCCAGGATGCCGCACAGAAGAATCCCACTGGTGACAGCTGGGCCTTACGGTAGGGCTGCTAGTGGTGCACTGATCGAGATAAAACACTCCCTGAAGAGCTAACTTGTTTCCTGAGCTGAGCAAGCCCAGTGCGAAACAGACAAAACAAGTCATGCAAAGGGCTTTTGGAGGAGGGCAATTACCAGCATTGCCGCTAAGGTAATGAGGGATATTTGCTGTGCCCTCAGCAGCCTGGATTGTTCTTCCCATACAGCAAGCACACAGAGACCACCAGGGAAACGCAAGCCTAAGCAGACAGCTGGAAAGCAAGGCTTGACAGAGGCACATTGCACTGCACAGGGACTCAGCTACTGCAGCATGAGTGCCGTGCAGTTCATACCACAGCGCTCAGATATGCCAGTGCTAAAGTGTAACAGCATTTATGGAAGGGGAACAGTGGGTGGGAGGAGTAATGAGGCTCACAGTACTCAAAAGATAAAACACCCCTGCAAACAGAAACGCTCCTCACAGCCAGAGCGCTGACAGGGCTGACGCTCACCCTGCTGTTCTAACAACTTGCAATACGAATTCACATCAATGCCACAACACCACTAAAGAACTACTTTGTAACAATCACAGTTTCCAAAGGAATTAATTTCCTTACCTTCCATGGTAGATATAAATTCCACTTCATCAGCAGTGTTAGTGGTCAGAACTCTATAGAAAGTGCGAAGCTCTTCATTATTTGTGAAATTCTGTGATAAGCAGAGGGGGAAGAGGAAAAAGGTGTTATTTGCTTATTTATTTCTAGTTTTAATTAAAAAAAAAAAAGTTTCTAGGCAGAAAATAAAAAGATCAAATACCTCCATGGAGAGGCTCCACACATGGAAGTTTGATGTCAATGGCTCAGTAGCAAGCGCATGTAATACATCATCAGGGAAATTCCTGAACATTTTACTGGTTTTTGCAGCTATTACAAAGAAAAAAAATTGTGTTTTCCATTACCCAAACTGGTCTCAGATGGACTTACACTGACGGAAGACAATTAATAAAATGCTGTGTTAAAGTAAACTTTTTTTGGCAGTAAATCTTTATTATTTTAGAATATCCTGCAGGAAATATCAGTGAATTAACTACAACAGATTTCCAATATGCTGTTACCACCATCTACCGGTCTTTTCCAGAGAGGATCCAGCTTTGCTACCTAAGATCTCACTAAAATAAGCATCATTCTTAGAGACTCGTTTCAGTGGCCCTTCCACCCACAACGAGCACAAGTGACAGAATTTGTGAATGCTATATGGTCTGCAGATGGATTACTCACAAAGACTAAAATATCAACAGATGCCACATTTTACCAGTGCTGCTGAGTGCCATAGCTCTATCTTAAGGGATCTCTCTGATTTCAGTACTGTTCAAATGGGACAGTAATGCTACTATTCATCATTAGGAAAGATGCGATTTGAAAAATTTAAAATCACCTGCTCTCCAAGTTTAACAGGTTTTGAACCTGTGAATTTTGTTCAACTTGGTAACAAAAAGGACCCTAAGCAGACATTATTTTGTAGGTCTGAATTTTCAAATGAGTCAAAGAGCCACAACTGTGGTTTTTGCTGACTGCTGTTGGTTTCAAATGGCTTGTGCTCACTTCTCTGCTTTAGAAGTGACAGTTGCACTGACTACAAAAACAGTCAAGGCAACTTAATAACAAAGAATTTAGCAGAAGATAATCATCAGAAACCTCACAAACATTCAGCATGTAATATTTATTTATCATGAACAAAACACAATACCTCTTAGCAAAACTCAGACATGAGATGTAACAAATTTTTCACCTGAGGTAAAGTTCAGAGGGAGTGAAAAACCATTTGTCCTGGTATGAACAAGTAAAAGTTCACCACTTGTGAGATATGTGAGCTCTTCGTGTCCAAGACATGTTCCCCATATTGGGAAATAATCTCCTTTATCATTAGCCTACAAAATAAAAGCAACAACATAAAGAAACAGTAATAAAATTTACAGAAAAGAAACTGACAAGAACTTCCTTCTCTTTTAACTTTCTTTTGTGTAGGTGAGAAGTATAACTACTACAGTAGTGTGAATTGCTACCACAGAAATTTTAACAGTTCCATTGCAATTGAAATAAGCACAGACTCCCTTAGAGTTTCTCCTAGAATATGAAGACTAAAGGATACGCGTATGTGTGTTGAGGGAGTAAACTGAGCCTAATGTGGACACTGATTTGACTGTTCTGTTCTCTGAGTAATGTTGAGAGCAGCTCAAACAGAAACCACAAAATGGCAACATTTTGATAAAAAAAGCAATCATTAGAAGGGACACAGAAGAATCTGTCACCATTTTGAGGGAAAGCTTACTCATTAAAATCCATGCTTTTCTATGAAGCACACTATGATCACATAGCAAGGGTCTTTGCAATGTCTGTGTCCACCCAACAGTATTAAGAAAACATGAATCCTACTACTAGCACAGCTACAGTCTTAGGTAACATACTTGAACGATTGTTTAACTAGCAGGTTTGGACCGGTGTTCCAAAAAGACAAAATGTGCATTTAAGCAACATTAAAAAGTGGCAATCATTTTCAAAAGAATAAAAACTGGCAGGTCAGTATGAAAACAATATTTAAAAAAGGAGAAAAAGAAAGCAAAAAACCAAAACCACAACTAGCTTCTCGTGACCTAACTAAGCATGGTGCATACATGCACTGGAAATCTGCATTTTTAAATGGTTTATACCTGATCGTAAGCACATCTTGGGGACTGAGATGTTTCAGAACTCCTGTTTTTGTGGAACCTGACTGGTTTTTCCCTAACTTGTTTCTAAACATTTTTAAGTTATGCATACCACAACACACACACACCCCCCCGGAAGAGCTGCTGCTCAAAGCCATTTCTAAGAAAGCTGAAATGACAGGCTCAGAATAAAAATGTTCCACTACTGCATCACTGAGAGTATGGTAATAAAAGCCCACAGAACTACTTCTCCTCAGAGCAAAGCAAGGAAGATGTAAAGAAAGAAGGCTGATAGGGCTGCAGAGTCTTCATGACCACCCATCATGTACAGCGAGGCACGGGACTTACATGTAAGACAGACAGTGGAGTTGCAAGTGAGGACTAAAACTACTGAAGGCAAAAAACCCCCTACAGTTTAAAACCAATTACAATTGAAACAAAGATTTTGTGCCCCTTTCCCCTTTTCTAAAATAAACTAGAGCCTGGAGTCTAAGCATGTATTAAACAACACTCAAGACATCTCATTTTAAAAACTAACTTAAGAGCTGGAAAACAGTATTTCATTTAGATTTTTGCCTAACTAGTAAAATTCTATTGACTTGAATGGGGATTAGCATTTCACATCTTGTATTCAAAATAAAGCAGCGCCAGATCAAAGTAATTTCTCAGTGTGAACATTTGCAAATGAAAAGGACCCCTCACATGTTTTAGAAAAGGATAAAATTCAGTCATTCATACTTGTAAAGATACTCTTGACTATTGTAGCTTACCTTACATGAGTAAAGCTAGCAACATTTTATAGCACTAATTAAGATTTGAAAGATGAAAATCAAAACACAAAATTATCAAAAATGGCAAGGAAAAAAAACCCCTGCCTTGATAGAAAGGGCTACCTAGGGTGAACTGAATATTATTTTCTGCCTTTCACTCACTGATTGTACACATATCAGCTAATAAACCTGTCTCTCTGATCATAAAGTGACGTAGGCAATTCAGGTCATCATTGTGAAATGTCAACATAATTCCATAATCATGTAACAAACCACAAGAAACCCTTGCCCCAGTGCTGAATACCAAGACACAGGCTGCAGTTCACACAGTGAGCAGTCACAAAGAGACAAATGAAATTGTCTCACATAAAAGTGAGGCAGTCTTGCAAGACTCACCACAAATAAAGGACAGAGAAAAGAATAAAAACGTGTGAGCTACGGGGACTGAAGGGTAAAGGGAGCTCAATTACTGAATTGCAGCAGCTGACTGGTCCTGTGAATGCCATTGCCTGCACTTTCCTTGGCTGCTGTTGGAAAGTCAGCAGCAAAGGTGGAAGAGCAATTCCTCACTGCCCATAGAGTTCCCACAGAGCCATAAAGCCTCAGGTACAATGAATAAACAACACTGTTCTCACCTGAAGAACTCTGGCGTTTAAGACCATAACACAACATGTAACAGGAGTGGGTGTAACAAGCCTGATTCTTAAGCTATTAATGCAGAAGCAAGAAATAGGCTACCTATTTTCAGCCCTACAGTTGAATGACAGTGCAAAACTATGAAAAATATGAACCTGGTCATTTTGATCTCTGAACAGTGATAATAACAAGAACCAACTGCTCCTTAGTAATTACCTCCAAGGCCTTGTGGTAAAATATCTTAGCAACCCTTGAATATTCTGAAGTCTTAAGATCCACACCACCTCCTGGAAAAAGCACCCTGAAAGGCAACATCCAAGAACACGATTAGCAACAGTGATCAACCCAAAACTTGGACAATGTACACAGAGAAATGTCAGATAGCAGTTTTAAGGGTACTATTCAGGTCTAGGCTTTAGAAATCTATAGATAGGCATCCCATTATGGACAGCACAGATCTAGTCAAGAAAGTCACTGGAGATTCAAATAGGTTTTCCAGAGCAGACACCCGAGTGGTGGGTAGGTTGGACAGCCCTGTCAGCTCCACTGGCTGCACTGACAAGTATTCTGTTAATTATGTGAGTTTGGACAGCTAATATGTGTAGCTAGCGCACATGCAGACAGGTGAGTTAAGGTGTTTCAGGCTTTAATTTAATCTTAGTGTCGTTCTAAGAAGAATGGTTACTCTATCACAAAGTACAGATTAAGCCTAACGCAACATATGGAAGAAGAAAGTAAACAGAAAATAGATAACACACACAGACTTCAGCCAGCATACAAAAGGGTTGCAAGCCACGACTGTCAGTTCCTATCCTGACTCTCAGCTGGCTCTCACTATCAGTTTAAAATTCCAGCCCAAATCTTAATTCATCCTGTTCAGTTTCAGAAAAGTAGACTTGTAGCCTTGGCATAGTGACCTTCTTATTGGAAAGAACACAGATCAAAAAGTTCCTGTCAAAAAAGGAAGAAAAGTACATTTGACCATAATCTTTGGTCACACAGGATCCCACAGAGCTAAGGAAGACAAAGCAATCTCGGGACAATTTCAAAGAAATAGTGCACAAGCTTTTTCCACCACAAAATATAATCAGGAATGGCAATTCCCTGCGTGGCTCCCCAAACCCAAAGAAACATCACAGAAGAAAAAGTTTCAGTACAGTCGAGCAGAGAATTTACATGGATATATGATGACAAGGAAAATAATCAAGTACCATCAGAAACAGTAACATGAAATAATGGAAGCCTCTTCTGGCTGTAACTGGAACAGTGCCTGCAGAACCAACAGAACTGGATGTGTGAGCATTCCCTAACCCACTGCTGCAGAACCTCAGTTAGATTTACTCAAGTCACATCCATTAGCTGTTGATTTTTTACCCAAAATGGGTGTAGGATTTCCTCTACATTTCTGTGCTCTGGAAGTGGCAATCTGTATCAGTGAAATACTAACAAGCAGTTAGAAACAACTAACATCTCAAATGATCTCAAGCATTTGAAGAGCAAATGTGCATTTAAACCCTTGTGACCAGGGTTTTTAAAGTGAATAATACACAGGATCACGTAAAAGCCATGAAGCATTTGGTGGAGAAGCAATATTCACAAAAATACAAAAAACTTTACTTCCCAGTGTCAACACTGAAAATTAATACAGCTGAAGGTATTTTCAAAACAGGCCAGAATACAGATTTCCTCAGAGATCTAATCAGACAAATAAGGTGATCTTTACCTGGAAGTGGTAGAAAATTCACTCCACCTGTTCAAACCAAAACCTGGACTATACTAATTAGGAAAAATGATCGTCATTTTTGCTAATGCAAAAAGGAAATAACCCATTAAGTAGCAATGATAATGGCTTGACATTATCATAAGCAGATTGAAATGCAACTACGTGTATTCCAGTATCTCTAACTGGTTAGAGCAGGTCAGATGATTTCCACTGGGCATTTCAGTGGCTACCTCAGGAGTACATTCATAAAATTATGTCTCTACTATAGTAAATTTCATGATTTTAAGAAGATAGCATTTAACAGTAAGTAATTTCCAACTTCAAAGAACAATATGAAAGATCAATGTATCCCCTTCTTATTCTGAATTTCCACAGACTAAAAGTCCTTCCCTCCAGAGATCTTTTTTGTTATTTAAACATAGTTTTAATGTGGAAGCCAACAGGTGACAGTGGAGGGCCACAAGAAGAAAATTAGACCATCCTTACTCACCCATATAACACAAACTCAACTGACTTCTGACTGCAAAGTCAGAAGGACAAAGGAAATAGATCTACTTGCCAAACACTCTTCTGGATTGACGTAGGTGGTGAAGTAGAAACAATGAGAGACCCCGTTGGCAGAAGCCCTTCTGGCAACCAAAGTGAAGCTGGTAGCCATGAGAAAGGGTTGAAACGATTCATTTTGTCTCCAACAGCACACAGCAGAGACAGCATCACTGTCTTATACTCGCTCGTAGCACAAGACTGCAAAGACCACGTCTTAGTGTCCCAGGCACGTTGATGTACATAGGAGAACAATGCACTCCCCAGATAGCCAAAGGTCTAAATATGCAAGGTCAACACATGCAGATTAACATTCTAGTATATGCATAAGCTTAACAAATGTATTCACGGTTTAAGATGCTCATCTCATGACTACAAGTCGCCCAATCACATGCTCTGGCCTCACACAACCTCAGCAGTGAAGTGTAGCATCAGCTGATTTTACTCTTCTAAAGTGCGCTTTTAGCACACAGCTGAAAAAACATAAAAGGTTTTGACTTTGCTTAGTCCATATTAAAATCTGTTAGGCAAGATCACATTGTCCCACATTTGAAATGCAGGAAGAACACGGGGATGGCAGTTGCCACAGATCCCCCAAAAAGCCAGGAAGTTTGTCTAACAAAGACCTCAGCCACAGAATCACAACAGGCAAGACAGACCATTCAAGTAGCAAGAGAGAGAGCACACATGGAGAAAAGAGTAGAAGAGATTGAATATCAGAAACTTTCATAATAGAGGAGATATGAAAGGGACTGAAGGATAGAAGAAAGGGTAGAAATAGGGGTGAAATACCAAGCAAGCGCTATTAAACGTCAAAATGAAGGTGAAGCTCAAATGAAGAAGACAGAAAAATTAACAAAGAGGAAGTTGAGTATCTCACTTACATAAATGCTCATAACTATAATGCCACTTCTCCCTGCCTGCAGACAAGCACAAGGGAATGCCAAGATGAGCCTTGGCACTGTTGCAGATTATTTGACGTGTTCATCAAGGAAGGAAAGGCAGCACACCAATACTGGATGAAACAATGCATTCTGTGTCTTAGAACATATTTTCATGTCTGCAGTCCCCAGCACAACCTCGAGAGAGAGAGCAGGAAGACAGTGTTCTTGGGAACACAGCAGAGCTCAAAAACAGAACTATCAAGTCTTTCAACAGAAAATCATTGCTCAAAACTTACCCGTTAATAGAGTGGAATATTCTATCATATTCTTCATCTGTAAGATTTAATCTGAAACACCAAAAAATAATTACAGAATACATATGAAATACGTATATTTAACCACAAAAATATCATCTCTATTGAACAGAAATGTCTGACACAGAAAATATGCAGAAGGCATGCCTTAAACAGAGTAAAATACACAAAAATCAAATGAAACATTTCACTTGAAACAGCTCAATCCACAAGACTGAAAACAGGGCCCTGTCAGGTACGGTTCCTGATGAGGTACTCTGAGACCCTTTTGCAGACACTTGAAAAATTTACCCTTTACATGAATGGCATGGTTATTATTTCCTGCAGACCGGCAACTCCGGTTTCCAGCTGACTCCAAGAAGGGCAGAGCTGCAAACAGTGAGTCACACCCATGCACCCCCTGCCTCCTTGCCAGCATGGCAGTATGAAAAGCAGAAAAGGCCTTGGCTCTGTTGTAAGTCCTGCTCAGCAATAACAAAAACATCTCTATATTATCAACCCTGTGTTCAGCACAAATCCAAAACACACCCCCACACCAGCTACTGTGAAGAAAATTAACTCTAGCCCAGCCAAAACCAGCACAGATGGCTACACTTCTGCAGAACTCATATGCTGGGTAACAGTGGAAGTGTTCAGCTTTTCTGCAAGTAACTTAATTGCCAGAATTAGAAGCATCCATTCATTGGTGAAGCTTCTGGTCAACAAACATTCTGAAAGCTCCAGCAGCTACATGAGGAATGTTGGCTTCTAATTTGGGCACTTAAGTGGTGCTCTTACTGGACTGTGTAGATACATCCAATTTTATTTTTCTGCGGCTGGATTAGTATTGTTTTTAAGTACTGAAATTTATAATTTTATCATCTGGTTTCAGTGCTCTTAATATTTTATAGCCAAGAGTTGGTATGAAGTACTGTCAGCTGTTACTGACCCTGCTACTTGTTTACAAAGAACCAAAATACACAGAGTTAGTGACCCATAGTTTGAACAGAACTGGACTTTGGTTTCTGAAAGGAGTACTGACAGCCTTCCTTGAATTCCAGGGCTACAAAATGTGAAAAAAAGATATAGCTATCTATGTATCTAGGTATCTATGTGTGCTTGTGGGGCACTACAGAGTAGATTGAATATAGCTAACTTCCAAAACCATGCATGCAAACTACAGAAGGCAATTTTACTGGTAAAAAAAATTAGTACTTTTCAAAGAAGGACTATTTATTAACGTAAGAAAAAGTATTTAAAAGTACATGTTCCACTCTGCTTTTATTCTGATTTCTGAAACTCTTGGAAAATTGTGGCATCTTCAAATGGTTTTTGAGGAGCAATAAACACTCAGAAAAGCAGCACAACTGCTTTCTGTGCCTCTAAAACGGTACATACTTTACATAATGCAATTATTATCCACTTCTAAGGATATAAAAAAAGTACCTTATTGGCACAGCTCGAGCACCGGCAGATTCCACAAACTTCACATATGAAGCCGCAATATAAGATCTTCCAAATCTCTGGTACTCATCAAAGTGACATTCCTGTGACAGTATCCCTGAAGGGCCCAAGGAAGAAAATTAGCACTATACAAATGACAAATGCTACACACTAAAAGAAAAAATAACAAAATCACTGAAGCAATTAGGTCTGAGATCATCAAATCCAACCTATGAACGAACACCACTGTGTCAACGAGACCATGAAACAAGTGCCATGTCCAGTCTTTCCTTTAACACCTCCAATGACGGTGACTTCACCACTTCCCTGGGCAGTCCATCCCAATGCCTAATCACCCTTTCTGTGAGAAAATTCTTCCTAATGTCCAACCTAAACCTCCCCGAGGTACCTTAAGACTCCGTCTATTGCTAGTTGCCAGGAAGAGAAGGACCCCCACCTGACTACAACCTCCTTTCAAACAAATGTAAAGAACGATAAGGTCACCCCGGAGCCTTCTATTCTCCAGCCCAAACCACCCCAGGCTACTCAGCTGCTCCTCCTAAGACTTGTGCTGTCATTAATTAATTAATTAAACTCCCGTTTCCCACATACCAGCTTGCAGCGATACATTTACTGCCTAGAGGAACTGCAGGCACCGAGACAGCGGGGCATCAATTACAGCGCCCCGTCACAAGGTACCACATAAACACACACTACTTGACTAAGACTCGGCTTCCCTGCTATGACTGCTCAGCGCCGTAACCCCTCTCAAATAAGCTTGATTTTTAGAGGAAGCATGTATAGCGCAACGCTGCTTGCAACAGCTCTCGGCAAACCTACGCTCCGGGAGACATCTCCCTCCCCCAGGGCGGCCAAGGCAGGGCGCCGGGCCCCGCGGCCCCTTACCGATGATGGGTCTGTCATTGCGCTCCGCCGGGAGGTCGCGCCGCGCCAGGGAGGCGGCGGAGCCGCAGCGCAGCAGCACCAGGAGGAGCG
>WEIT01037774.1:34885-45570 GCA_013389985.1 Dryoscopus gambensis
CGGCTCGCCGGGAAATGCAGTCCCGGCTCGCTGCCCCGCCCGCGGGCTGAGCCCGGCCGGAGCGCAGCCCCCGCTGCCACCCGCGGCCTCTTCCTTCTCTGGGAGAGGGTCGCTGGCGGCGCCGAACGGTAACAGACAAGGCTGGTTCAACCAGAAAGGGTTTATTAATTAAAGCGCTGTTAATACATTAAAAAAAGAGAAAAATTAATAATAAAAAAACCCCACACCACTGTGCATTACATCAT
Organism: Dryoscopus gambensis; assembly: GCA_013389985.1. Lineage (NCBI taxonomy): Eukaryota > Metazoa > Chordata > Aves > Passeriformes > Malaconotidae > Dryoscopus > Dryoscopus gambensis. The sequence goes on from WEIT01037774.1 coordinate 35,131, forward strand.
GCTTACAGTCAGTAGTAAATTATATTTGCACCGTTTAACAGGAACAATAATTTTTTTAGAGGCACTCCTGATGTAGATAAAAGATAATGCACTTAGGGATCTTTGTTTCGTTGACTGCTGCTCAAAGCTGCAACACCACCACGCATCATACCAGTATTCCACCATTACCACTACACTTATGTAAATTATCTTGTGTCCCTATTATTAGCAGCAATTGCAATTAAGAGTTCCCATCTCCTATATAATATGTAAACATTAAAAAATAATTAACAGTTCAGGAAAAAATAACTGCACTCAGTGATCCTACTGTTGTGTTATGCAAACATGCTACCACTTAATAACCAACTCAGGGTATCTCTGAAGACATTTACAACTTTATATTCATAGAGCTGGGGAAGTCCAAATAAAGATTTTTAAAAAACCCAGCTATATATGCAATCAAATGATGTTTCTGCTACATAAACCAACAGCGGTCAGAGACTGGTTGCATAGGAAAAGTTTAAATTTTCTTCACTGAAACACAGTTCATTCCTTTGTGCAGTCCACATTCACAGATTAAAATTGAAGGGCTGTAATATTAAGACAATAGCTTCGGTTTTCCAGCTGGTAAATTACTTGGAACTTGAGTTACACACTTGAACAATTGCCAGATACCTGACTACTTAGTCTATTTTCTTATAAAGAAGAATTTGCAGTTCATTGAACTCCTCTATTTAAGGAGCATTTTTATCACAAAATACTTCAATCTCAGAAAAAGAAATATATATCAAATATATTTTCATAAAATCATTTATCTGAAAAGGGTTTCTTTAAATTTAGACCCCATATCAAAAATAATCTGAAGGAGAAAAAATAAAAAATGCACTTGAGGAAATTTGGGAATTTGAAAAAAAATTTAAGATTTTTTTTTCAGTTTTGAAAGAATTTCTGGCATTGATCTTACCACAGCAGATGAAACTACAACCAACAAGTACTCTAATGGGTCTTCCATAGAGGTTCCTCTTACTAATAAAGAATAGTTTCCAATGACTCTTGCAATAATGCCTTATTAATCATAATCTAAAGTAAGACATTCCTAATATAATAGGATAGTTCAATTTCTCTCCCCTAAGCCTATATACGATCCCAGTATCCTAAAATAACTGAAGTTGTAATTTCTAGCTAACTGCCATAAAAGCATTTGTTATGGGTTTATTTATATGAAAATTCATATGGAATGCTTAAATATATACAAAACAAAAACCTGTTTTTGGTAAGTGTGGAGATTTTTTTTTTTATTACCCCTATAGAAATGAAGAAGCAGTCCCAATGGAAATTAAAAATAATTTCTTCCAGTTCGCAACAGCAAATAGACTGGCAAGTTGTCAATTACTGCTCTGAAAATAAAATGAAGATACCAAGCATCTCCTATGCTGAGGTCCAAAGTGACTTCCAAGCACCCCTAAAAGGACAACAGGTATTTCTAAAGTTCAGATCCACAAAGGATAAGCTACTTTACCCTCTGAAACAAGAGATAATGCAAACAGCTGAAAGCTTTTGACATCTGTAGCCCTCTGCACTAGGGATTAAAGTTGATAATAATCTGAATTTCTTATAGTTGTCCACAGACAGTATCATTTTGAAGAAAGAAAATAAGAATTTTCAGGGTTGTTTTGACTCTCTTACCAGTTCCTTCCCCGGATTCACACTGTTCTTTGAAGAACATGTACATAGTGTTTTCTCTATAAAACTTGAAGAGTACTCTGTTAATTAGCAAAAAAACAGAAGCTGCACAAGCAGCACAAAGAGTAACACAAATGTCTCACTATTGCTGACTAATTTTCAATTTGACAAAAACTAAGAACACAGCATTTTTCCCTGAGAATCAATCCAAAAAGCAACCTCTTCACTCCTTGTAAATTAGCCTTGTAGTCTTATTTCTGCGACAAACTACTCTACCTTCTTCACAGTCTGTCCTTTGTTTTGTATCCTATTGTCTTGACAAGCCAAAGATACAAGAGCTAAGTGTAAGGTTCTGGACTGCATTATTACAGGTGAGTCGTGTCCAAAGACTTAGCAGCAGCAGCATCAATCTGATATCCAATGCACTCCCCAGCTTTCTAGCATACAAATTACTAAATTACAAACAGTGCTACAAATACATAAAATTCAATAATCTCTTCAGACATACAAACTGATAGACTCCAGTTAGTATAAAAGTGCAGCCAGTATAACATTCAGTGTCCTGCAAAGACATGCTGGTTTCATTCACATTGGAAGTTTTCATCTTAAACTTATTTCCAATTCCAGTGCTCAAGAATTGATAAATTACTCTATTAAGGTTATTCCCAGGCAACCAGAGAAATGCTCTGAAGATAATCTGCAGATGCCATTATGAAGTCAGTCCATTCCTTGGCCAGCTCTTCAATGGAGTCTTCCTCCCCCCCATATTCCTGTGGGAGAATGCTGACGGGGAAGTGTTCGGTCAGACTCTGCAAGTAGTTATTTCCATGCATATACACCTAAACCAAAATATTAAAAGCATTTACTTGGGTATGAATGGTAGACTATTGAGTGAGAACAGGCAGCAAAGCATCTCAGTGCAAGAACTGGACCCACCAGCTTGGTTTAACTAAGTGTATTTGCTCATAACAAGTTCCTTAAGAGAAGGAACTACCTAGTGAGTTTCCCCTAGGTGCTCAAACTCTGTCCTGCTCAGTATCTGAAGGCTGATGAAGGATGGACTACAACCTGAGAACGGCATTTTACGTAGCTGTGAGTACAGGAGCCAAAAGTAACTACACACTTGTTCCAGACTAGCTTAGCAACACTGATGAGAGTACACACTACATCCAAACTGCTAAACTGAGCTAAACCATGGGAAGACTGGTGATTTGTTTTGTCATGATATCTTGTACTTGCCCTTCAGTCATTTCCAAGAAAAGAACCGTGTCTGGCTCCTAGCCATTACTATCTGGTCCTGCCACATGTACTTAAAAACGAGATTATGTAGTGTGTATGTAGGCTCAGACAGGTGTCAAGGAAGATACTCAACAGAATCTATATATCGGTCCTTATATTTCATTTCAACTGAAATTAGATCCTGGACTACCTCCTCCATTTTAGCCCTTGCAATATTGTAGATTCAGTTCTTCTCCTCTTGCTTTATTGTAGCTATTTTGAAGCCTTGTTCATTACTTACAGTGTGATATTTTTACAGGATGTACTGTCCTGGCATGCAGTGGCTATTGCAAATGCCCAAAATCCATATGCTGAGAGAAGGGGGCTTCAGAATGAGAAAAGCAATAGACAGGGCTGCTTATTTTGTACCTTAGTTTTCCTGTTAACTCTTCACTTTTGGGCCAGCTGAAAACTCCAATATTTTTCCTATGCTGAAATAAACCGTAGTCCTTGGCATGCTTTTGCATCTAAATACAAATCTATTTGCAGATTTATAACTGCAAAACTATTTAAAGCAACTAAGGAGCTATTTGGAAAAAAACTTCAAACTTAAGTCTGACCAATTTTTGATGCATAAATGCCTCTGGAGGTCTGTCAGAGCTAAACAGTTGTCTTCTACTAATTCTGCACAACTTGGAGCATAAAACAGGGTTCAGTGATCATTCTTGTCTGTCATTTATAGGCAGAGTACTGGGAAATCCAGGACATGTTTCTTTCTAGTTCTGCAGAAAAATTGTTACGTGACCTCAAGCAAATTATTTAACCTCTTTGTGTCACAGTGTTTTTTATCTTTAGAGTAGTGATAACAGCACCACTTGCCACTCTCATGTTATCAATAACTGCAAATGCTTTACAGTTAGATTCTGGAGGTCTGTATGGCACTAACAGACAAAAATGATTTATGCTCTTCAGTACTCAGGGGTAACAGAGCCTAAGGGAAGTGCTACAGATTGTCATATAAGAGTTTTGTGGCAGAAAGAAGTTTTTGTGTGCACTCACCCGTTGCTTTATTTTTTCAGTGAGAAAAGGCTTAATTAGAGCGAAGACCGGGTGGAAGAATAAAGGCTCATTAATCAAGTGGATACCTCGAACTTTCAGTGGAAAGGAATCCTGTCAGCATACATGAAAAACAGAATAAGAAAAAGAAAATATTATTGAAACACCTCTGCTACTAAGGATAAGCCTGTGAAAACTGTCTAGTCCATAGGTTAAAGTATTCCTTCTGACCTTGCCAATTCTTGCATTTTGTAGTGCTGTAGCAGTGTAAATTAAGAACAACATTTAAAAAATCATAATTTGTTCCTCCCATTTGAAGGAAAAAAGCTCATTTTTTTTTATCTCAGTATGAGGTGAGATTGCATATTAAAAAGAAACAAACAGAAAAACAAAAAAGAAAACTATCACCAAATTGCACATAAGTATTGTACACAAACCTTGTGCTCAGCCTTTTTCTAAAGTACAATTTTTCCCAACAAAGATTCTGCTACTAATTTACAAAAAAACTATCTAGCTATGTGCTATTATTGGCAATAGTCTGAAGGATAATATGTAAATATATATATAAACTATTGAAGATACTAACTTTAGGTTAAATAAATTATATTTTTTATTTAGAGATAAGACTTGAAATTACTAGGAATTTGACCAAGCCAGAAGTTCAGCTTTACAACAAGATTACTGCTTTAATGAAATTAAAATATCTGCTATGCAGCCTTTAGAGTATAAAATAAGTTGGATTCTACTTCTATTCATTTAGAAGTTCCAGATATTTGAAATTTAAAAGAAAATATGGCAGTGATCAAAGCAAGATTTATGCAGTGGGGAAAGTACAGCTTCCATTCATATCCCACCTGATACTGCCTCTGAAACAGATGTTTTCTGCTTATAAAAATGGTACTTCTCAGAAACAATTTCCTCGCTAGTTCAGTAGTTCTAAGGAAAAAACCCCAAACCCAACACATTCCTTTAGTGACACTCCTTTTAGATTTTAATGTATGATGAAGACCTTAAAATTATAAGCTTGTATGTTTACTTAATGTTATTATGGGTTATCGTGTACTTAAAGTCTACTATCATGATTTTCACAAAACAATTTTCTGCCTGGGATAACAGATTTTTCAAGATAATATCACTTATTATTTGTACTATGCTTTCCATTCCTTAGTACATACTTCCTTTCTATTGAAGTTGTGTCCTTGATGCAGGATAGTAATTTGCAAGACACATTTCTTGAGTAAAACACAGGGTTAAAACTAAGGTTTCTCAACTTTTGCTTATAAACATATTCTGGAGTGCGTTAAGCATGTCCTGGGGTGCATCAGGCACAGCATCTCCAGCCGGGCTAGGGAGGGGATTGTCCCGCTCTGCTCTGCACTGGGGCAGCCTCACCTTGAGTCCTGGGGGCAGTTGTGGGCACCACAATATAAAAAAGACATTAAGCTACTAGAGAGCATCCAAAGGAGGACCACGAGAATGGTGAAGAATCTGAAGAGCAAATCTTACTAGGAGTGGCTGAGGTCACTTGGTTTGTTCAGCCTGGAGAAGACTGAGGGGAGAACTCATTGAGGTCTTCAAGATCTTCAGAAGGGGAAGAAGAGGGGCAGGTAGCAATCTCTTCACTGTCCTGACCAAGGACAGGACCCAAGGAAATGGCCTGAAGTTGTGTCAGAGGAGGCTTAGTTTGGATATGAGGAAAAAGTTCTTCACCCAGATGGTGGTTGGTCACTGGAACAGGCTCCCCAGGGAAGTGGTCACAGCACCAAGCCTGACAGAGTTCAAGAAGCATTCAGACAATGCTCTCAGGCACATGGTGTGACTATAGGGGTGTCCTGCATAGGGTTAGGAGTTGGTCGCAATGATTTTGATGAGTCCCTTCCAGCTTAACATATTCTATGGTTCTATGATATTGAGCAGCACTAACAGTCTCTGGATAAAATTTACAAACCCCGTTAAAAGTGATGAAAGGAATCAGGGAAAAAAAAGAGTTAAAACTCTCTCTTCTTAGCAAAGAAGACTGGAAACACACTATTTTTAATTTGTTTCATAGCTAGAATAAACATTTAGGAGTTTGAAAAACACTGAAAAAATCAGAAATAGATCAAGATGGAAATATCATATTCAAAGAATTTCCTGTTTTGAGATAATGGATTGAAACCTTCAGATGTACTTGCAAATCCTATTCTGCTTCCTTTCTGCTCTATGTCAAGGTTAAAAAAATTGCCAGCAATTTGTTTACTACCTCAGAAATCAACTGAAACACCCTCAGTAGTCCTATTTTCATGAGATCCGGCCCAAGACTGCATAACACCAAGACTTTTTATTCTAGATGTGCAAAGTTGGGAATACCTGATGGTTTCACTAAAGTTTTACAGTAGATACCAAAAAGGAGGAACATCTGAAGTTCTGATGATATTAATTCAATGACTAAGCTTTGATTGAATCTCAAATATGAACCTTACCAAATCAGAGCAAGAGATTATCTCCCTGGCTCATTTCCATATCACAGGCTAACAGTTTTATTATTACTGACTTTCAACCTAGCTTCTGAAGGAAAATAGGATTATAGGACTACACTGTAGCTTGCCTGTCAATTCTCTGTCCCCTTTTTTCTTTAATTTTTTTTTAATCTCGAATTCAGTGGAAAAGTTCAACTGAATCTGGCAGAAAGGAATAAGCATTAAAGACAGTAAAGTCATGAGAAGTTTGGCGAAAAATAGGAGGTGAGGTAGCAGTGATTTGCACAAAACAATGCTCATGCTGGGGGCAAAAAAAAGCAAGCAGAACATAAATATTGCACATTCTGTTAGCAGATGAAAGATCACTAAGTATCATCCATACTGGTAACAAGTTAGGAGTGTCTTGCTCTTAACTATTCATATTGCATGCTATTTTTAATATTCCCTGAGTCAAGAATAAATGCTTTAAATATTGAGTTAATGCAAAAAAGAATGGAAGAGAAGAGATGAAACAGGATAGCAAACACAGATCCTTCCAAAACTGGGCTTCATCTGCTCTTCCAGTCATGAAATTCTTGTGTTGGTGGAGTTCTTATTAAATACCAGATGTTAGAGGGCATTTACTACTACAGAAGACTAAACTTTAAGTAAAATCAAGCACAACCTATGACCTGTAATGGATTTTGGATTTTGTTTTTCTAGGTTGCATAGTCTGAGAATGTCTACGGGAGGAAAATTTACTACAGCTTGGAGGAGATGAAAGATTGGAAGTCATAGCAGTGAAGCTGCATAAAGCATTGTGTCATACTTACTGTGAGAACAGCAGCAATTTTCTTGGCCACTGCTGGACTGATTTGAAAAGCATGAGCAAATCTCCACCCTTGAAGGTCAAAGATGGCCTTGACCCCATTTCGCTGAGTCTCAATCTCCTTTACAATGAGTTCAGATGTGATGAGGCTTACACGAAACACATCATATGCTGTGAATAAACTGGGATCCCATTGTCCTGAAGAGAAGACACATTACCCTGCATTACCATGAGAATACCCCATTTACCTGCACTTTTGCTTCCTATGGCTTCTAATGTGCTTCTCAGGAACAAGAATTAACCAGAAATAACAAAGTTCTTGAAATAAACTGTGCCAGTGCATAAGTTACTTTGTGCACCTTCTCTCTCACGCATCTTTGAGGCTCTTTTAGTAGATGATGTAGTATGTTCTACTTACAGCCATAGGCTAGTATGTAGTAATGTAGTGTGTTCTACATATATCTATAGGCCCAGTACAACGATTTGACAGGAACAGCTTAATTCAGTAAGAGTCACGCTAGCAGAAGCTGGAGATCATCAATCCAAATAATTACTATAACTTTTTTTCAGCACCGTAATTCTCTCACCATTCAGTGAATCTGATTTTTTTTTCCGACATCCGAGCAAAAAATTGGATGGGATGAGCCTTAACTTTAGATGAAAGCTTTAGTGGGCACAACTGTCTACTAGACAGCTGATAATAAGAGTTCTTTGAAAGCTGGCAAAAATAATGTCTCTGTGGGATGTGCATCAAACATTTTCCAAGTGTTGTTAGCTAGGGCTCTTTGGCTACAAGCAAACAGTGAAAACCTGATGAACTGCTCATTCAAGCCTAAACTGAACACTGATACATGACTAGGTGTACATGTTTTTTTTGTGTTCTCCCTGCTCTGTGCTGCATCTGCATCAGTACCATAGTCTTAGCCCACGGCTTTGAAAATTTACATGAAATCAAACGATTGTTGGGACACTCAGAGCCAAAAAACCACATAATCTTACAAGTTTTAACCTTTAAGATTCTTTCAATGCAACGAGAGTTTTACTAAAAAGAAAATTAGGCTCTTCATAAGGGATTGTACAGCTTTTGCCACACTAGTTTGTAAGTAAAATTATGTAACTGTTACAGCTCAGTAAACTCACCTTTAAATTGTTGTAAATTTATTTCTAGCAAGGAACAGTTTTACCTGTTTTTTTACAAGTTTTACCTTTCTAGTTAAGATATTCTGATATGATCTAATTTTATCAACCCCTGCAGTTGTACTCATAAAATATTTTTGGTTTGCTGCTGAAATTGTGATAATTAAAAAATAAACAAACCACAAAACAAAACAAAGCAAACAAACAAAACCCCAAAACTTCATTGTCAGAATCAAGTGTGAAACAGTTACAAGCAATTCTGTCACTCACCAATTCTGTATATTAGAACTTTGCTTCCATGTGGGTCTCTTGATCTTAGGACTCCATGATAGCCAGCTTGCAAAAGACCAAGAACAGAAGATGGTTGTAAATCTGCACTTATTTCTGGGCATTCAATTCTCCACTTCTGATAATTCTTCAATAACTGGAAAAAAATTACCGTGGATGTCAGGAAGGACAGAGTTAAAAATATGTTTTCCACATGTGATCACAGTCAGGTTTAATTCATTAAATTAGCTATAATTTAATTGTATATTTTAACCAAATCACTCCTAGAAACAGAAGGTTGCTATAATGGATCAAGTAAGTGAGTAAATTGCCATGATTAGAGCCCAGTCAAATTGTTAATGGACTGCAGTTGTCATTTTGTGTCAGAAAAGAAAACTGAATGCACAATAAGGCTGTAGTTTCTATGTAAAATGCATCTAAATCTTCTTTTTTCTGCTCAGGATACCTTTAGGATTGTTAATTTTGCTACTCCATCAGACTCATTCAGAATTTTTTTAACTTTAGACGTGCAAAATTTTATGGAGGAACATTCTCTTTCACTCACACACCCTCTCCCTTCCTCCCTATTTTTACACGGTCATCAATAATTCCAGTTTACTATTTGAAACAGGTATGCTCATCAGCACATCCAAAAACATTTTTGAAGTCCCTTCTACCCCTCTGAAATAAGATAATATAACAAAGTAGTGGGTCCGTTACACATTTGACAACTTCCCTCCCACAGAGCGGAAATAAGGAGAACCTGTTTGGCTAAAACAGAGATCCTGTCTGTTGTCGGGGACATGGTCACCCTGGTTCCTCAGGCTGGGAGGCAGCACCATAACCAGTATTTCTAAGGCACAGGAAGAGCTGTGTGTTGAAAGGCGATGGATTAATGCTGAGGAAGAGGCAATTAAAGGTGTTCCTTTGTGAGGTAACATCTGTGTTGAGGAATTACAGGCAGCGCTATGAAAGGTCACCTTAGAGATGGATCGTGAAAAATTAAGTTGGTGATGTAGTAGTTCTAATTTCCAAGTCTAATTACTGTTTCTCCTTTAATATTAGTTTTGTGGGGAAAACGAGCTATGCCCTGCAACTAAAATTTATTTAAGACATTTTGCCTAAGTAGGAAGCCCTGCAAGACTATCTTCTAAAATGCTTCCTCTCAGCTCATCAAATAAATTTTGCCCCTGCCGTATCACCTCTGCTAAGTTCTCTAGCATTAAGTTTGGAAAGTAGAGAGATAGCTATTACAAGTAATTCACCTTTAGTTTTAATTTCCTCAATGGCTATGACTTAGAGCTCTAACCCAAGACCTTCAAAGTACCTAAGAGAATCAGAATTTGTCTGTACCTTGTATCACAATAAACTGAAATGTAGCTTTAAATCTTAAAGGGAGCATACACAGCCTAGCTTTTAAAATTGTTTCTGTATTTCAAAAACAGGAAAACCCAATCTGATTCTCAGCACAGTTTCACAAATTAAATGTGTTCACTGCATTGAAAGCATCTACCAAAAGTCTTTTATTTAACATAATTTGTATTAACAGAAATTAATTTTTTCCTTTATCAATTACTCCATATTTCACAACAGAAATACTGAAGTTAAAAGAGCTGTCAAGTCCAACTAATAGACTATAACCTTAAAAAATTACAAATTTCTCGTATCTATGCAAGTATAATTTTCTTCAGCCTTTTCATTGGAGGAAGGATCAGAAAGAACTTCAGTAAAATTGAATTCATCTCTTGGAAAATCACAGCATCAGCTATGCTGATTCTTACCTACAGACTCTTAGAGGGAGACCTGAGACTCGCCATCGTGTAGCTCATAGCA
>WEIT01037774.1:51728-73087 GCA_013389985.1 Dryoscopus gambensis
CTTAACCCCTGAGCACCCTCCCGGGCCCGAGGCAAGGCAGGAGGCAGGTGTGCCGTGTCCTCGGCCCGTCCGGCTGCGGCCGTGCCTCTTTTGGGGTTGCTTTTTCACTTCCTGTGGACTTGACCGGTTTTTAGGATTTTATGCTTTAAGCCCATCTCCTGTTTTTCGCTTCTAGCCCAAAAAGTGAACTGTACCTGCTCCCTCTGGAGGGCGAGGGGCGGCCCCACCGGGCAGGGAGACCCCCGACGCTATACCCGCGGCGCCCACCGCAGGAGGGTCATCCCGGACCCCTGGGACGTCCTCCCCTTTTGGCGAAAATAATCCATCTTTAGATACTAAATCGCAAAAAGCTGCAACTTCATTGCACCTTGGAAGTGAAGTGCAAAGTGGGGATCACTGCTGGTGCAAGACTGCCTTGGAGCACCTCAGCCTTACATGGATATGCAGTAACGAAAATACATTCACTCTGCCAGGAGAAAGGGTAGTGAAATTGAATTCAACCTTAGTCCAACTTTGCTGCCCAGCAGTGAGTTCAATTATGAAAGGTAAAGAGTTCATGGCTGTTATTAGTATTTTTCGTATAACCTTTTTCCTTGGATTAGGTTTCCTTTGAGATCTCCCTGGCCTACTTAGGCTAAAAGCCTTATTTCATTTAATATACACTTGATAAGGCATACTTAGGCCCAGTAAAAAGGTTAATAAAACTTTGTGCCAGATTAGTTTCCCCTTTTCTGGCTTTCTTCTGATCATATCATATCATATCTTATCATATCATATCATATCATAGGTATTGGTCATATCTAACCATGCCTTGGACTCATACACTGCTTAAATGTCTACAGGTGTCCCCCTCAGCTTTACAAATCTAAAAAAATATCTGCCTAGCTAAATGCAGATAGGTAAAGAGTGGGAGGGGTGGGGTTTTTTGCCAAGAAAAGATAATAAAGCAGAAACTTGAGGGACTGAATAGAGAATACAAGCTTGCAGGGAGAAAGTATTGAAGGAAAGGATGAAAATTGGGAAACAGGTGGGTGTGCAGTCAAGAGTTTATAGATGTGGACATGTGGGCAAGGCGGTGTGAGAAAGTGTGGACTTACCCTAGATCAAGAAAAAGCAAGCTGGAAATACAGAAAGAAACAGAGAGAACAGAATGTGGAGGGGACATGAACAACAGGTTTAAAAAAACCACCCCTTTTGTTTCTGGACAGATCTTCCATGGGAAAGCTTTGCGTGCAAATGTGTAATCCAACCATGGGTGGTAGGACAAACAAAGGGATATCACAGAAGGTTCATATAGTGATTTTAAACACCACTTCATAATTTTCAAGCACTTACTTTTGTTATCTCAGAATTCTTCCAACTTAGCGCTTCATCTGTGCAAACAAAAAGGGCAAGAAAATACAGACACTTTTCATTAGACTGCTCATCTGAGCAACTCATAGCTTCTAACTAGCTTTTCTACAAAATTTGTATTTTGGCTTCATATTTGAACAAAGTTAGTTATACTAGCAATTTCAGTGATTTCCCTCAGGACTGAGTTACAAAAATATTTGTAAATTTGAGGTTTTTATTAAAAATTATGTGAGACTGTATTTGTAAGACTAATGAGAGCTCCTTTCTCTGACAATGAAGATTGTGAAATCATCAAGGTTTCCTTCAGAGGAGCCAACATGCTGTATACTTGACCCTTCACCAGAGCAATTAAGACCTGTTGCAAGATGAAGCTCGTAAGTAAAGATTTTGTTTTGTTTAATTACATCTGGGAAAGAGCTCAAGGGTCTGAAAGCTCTGTCTAAATAAATTATGCCTGTTTGTAAACTTTGCCTTGTTTGTGTCCTTGGACCAGGAGGATTACTCTTATAAAAGAGACTTGAAATAGTGGCAACAGCTCTTTGATGTTTCCTTTTGGCATGTTCCTGTGACAAACAGACTTTTAACAGATAGCTGGAATTTGCAGTCCTTCAGGAGAATATTTACATCCGAGTAAAACCCACAAAATAACAGGTCTGTGACAAGAGGTGTGCAAGTAACTATCTTTGACTGTAACATACACATGCACTTGTGCTTCTTTCTTTCACAGACACTATAAAAACTGTAAAAGGTTTTGGAGTTTCAACCCTACAGTGGTAGTTGTATGTTTTTTCTGTGAATGATATGGATATATACAAGGACCTTGTCTTTCATGCACATGTACTTAAGCTAACATTAATTCACAATTTTCATTAGGATCAAGATTAAGAGTTTAACTTGCATAAATGCTGAACACTTAATTCCAGCCACTGATGATTGCAGGAGGTCAGCATCTCTATAAATTAAATTCCAGTTAATGTGCTTAAACTTGTGCAGAGAAAGTCATCATGAAATGTTTAATTTTCAGGTCTTTGATTTTTTTTTTTTTTTAAACTAAGAATTCACATATAAATTCACATGTAAATACAGACTTGTGAGTCAGGAAATCAAGATAGTTANTAATTTTCAGTTTTTTGATTTTTTTTTTTTTTTTTAAACTAAGAATTCACATATAAATTCACATGTAAATACAGACTTGTGAGTCAGGAAATCAAGATAGTTATTGGGAGAGTTGATTCATGGTGCCAAACAGCTTGCTCTGTCCTCTTGCCTATCTAGTCAAAGAAGTGCATACCAGCTAAAACAAAATAACGCTCGCAACAGAATACAAGTATTTATTCTTCCAGATTATCGCAAGTTCCAGGGTGAACAGGCATTTGGTAAGAATTACAATAACATTTATTAACTAGAGAGACATGGCATTGCATGCACATGAAAAGAAATATTATCTATTGCTCTGGTATTCATTACGTATAGGTAAAAATCCAAAATCCTCCCAAACCAACAGTCCTACATAAGCAATCTCCTGTACAAATGCAAACTTCTTGGGAAATCCAGAGCAGACAGTCATATCAGTAAGACTCCAAGATTGTCATAAGAATCTGTTCATGTAAAGTACTTTGGAACTGGAATATTATTGTTAAAGAAAGAAATCTTTCAAGCTAAGCAAAATTGAATTGAGAGCTCATGACTGTATCTGAAAAGTGACGATTTTGTACTGCAAAAAGGAATGTAAATCGTTGTCACCCTTCTCTGAATCCATTCTGTAGGAATACCTCAGCATAGTGATGCTGAAGATGTCAGCCTTTCACTGAAACCCTGTAGCAGGGCTGGTTGCAGTGTATACTTTCTGATTTTTTTTGTCTGAATTTCTCCATGATCTATCCTCCTGTTGTCTGTCTAATCACTGGTGCCTATAGCATTGCTTGAAACTATGTCAAACCTTTTTCTATTTTACTGGACCAAAAGCTTATACTGTGTAGCAAGATTGGTTGGTGACTCAGCGACTTAGTAACAGTCTTTGAAAGTCTGACTCTGTAATATAATTCAGCAATCTCAGCAGACAGTTGATGCTAGGTACATGGCAGAGAATTTGTCTTTCATTTTACACCACAATAGACTATTTGCAAAACCATCTTTGTGTAAAAATAATTTTTAAAGAAAGTGTAACATAAGCACAGCCCAAGCTTCTTAAATTTAAACCTAGTTTACTCTGCTCTGTAAGACACTGCAGTCCTTGGTGTGCGACGAGATAATGAAAAACATTCATGGCCAGGAACTGGCGGGGTCACTCAAGGACTGACTGAGTGATGAAGACTTTGATCCTGCTGTCTTGCTATAACAAGAGTATGAATCATCTGCATCAACTTCCTTGCACAAGTGATGCTTATTCACCAATAGGTTTATGGACACCCTCTCAAAGTCTGAGCATGTTATGAAAGCAATAGAACTCGGCAGACCCAGCCCTGTCACATGGCTGTGAGAATATGCTTCACACTGTATATAAGGGGAACAAAGACTTGTGTAGGTTCCTTAACTCTCATCTCTTCCTCCTACACTGCTATCATAATTTTCCTTTCACATACTGGATTAAAAGCTGGTCTATGCCTCCTCCAATTTGTATTCTCTTATACACAGAAAACTTTAAGATGATCCACTGACAACTTAATTTCATTTAACACCAGCTTCTCTGTTTCCAGCTGAAGGCAAATCATCTCTACTGAATTTCCCAAACGTACTTTTATTAACATATAAAAGCATTGTCCACTGCCTTGAGGGCATAAAGCTTCAAAGACCTGGGCATCAATATTTTATTCACAAAAGAGCCTAAGTGTGAGCAGTCAAGTTAGAGCCACAGCCTGTGGATAGATTTCCATTCTTCCTGACATGGTACCCATCCTCTTTGCTGATCACCTGGGATCAAGATGAGGTAAACCTGGGGGATTACAAAGACTATCTTGTGTGAACTAAGACTGGATTATAATGCATCTGCAGCTGGTGGCATATCATAGAGTCAGTCTAGACTGGAGAACTTTCTGCAGGGTAGGCACCAATGTCAGCCCTTCAGTACAGCTGCTGTCACTGGGACACGTCAAAATTTTTTGCCCTTTGCAAGACAGCAAAGTTGTGGAGGTCTAGAGAACAACAACTTTTAAATAAATTCTGTTGATGTAATTTCAGAGGAAATGTGTGGTTTTCAAGAGCACTTTTCCAGAAGCTGTGTTGAGAAGTGACTGTTCATTGTTGCCTATTGCAAGTTAGCAAGTGACGGGTTTTAGATGATGAAATCAATGTGGCCTAGTTTCCAGTGGACCAGTGCTTTACGTTCCCTCACCATCCTTGGCAGATGGTGGAGACTTGCTGCCTTCTCTGTGTGGGTTGTTCCTGGGGCCGAGGCAAGATCCTCTGCCTGATAGGAACAGTGGTGCTGTGCTGGCTGTGACCAACACATGGGCTGACCCATGACCCTGTGCGGATAGGAGAGAAGTGAGGACAGTGGAACTTGTGCTGCAGATCGCCTTTCTCTAAGCATTATACTTTGTAAGGACCTTTGGGCCCTCGCCTTTCTGTCTGTAGTCAACATTAGCTCTCGGGTTCAAAAGTTAGGGGAGAGGGAGACTGGTCAGAGACTGACTGACGGACAGGGAGAGAGGCAGGCAATGTGATCACATTTATTTCCTTAAAAATAAATTAAATAATACGTAAAAATGTAGATTGTATGTTGGTGGGTGGGATTTTCAAAAGCTCCTAGGCCCAGAGTGGTAAATTTATTTATATACCTCATCTTAACTCAGATTAAAAGAGAATTAGGAACCTAAGTAACATTTAAAGTCTAACCTAATGACTTTAATAGGATTTGCTGTATCAATTGATTAGCCTTTATCCCACTTGCTGTATTTAACATGGTAGATGATAAGAGTTTTGGCACTACTTTTGAAGAGCCTACCATTTTATAAAGCTTACATAAAAACAATGATGATACCTGAACACCTTGAAAAATATACAGTAACAACTGGTGTCCTAATCCACACCCTGGTAAAAATGTCACTAGGAAAACAAAGCTTTAGATCACTGACAAACAGTCAACATCGAAACAATGTTGGTACAAGTTTTTGCAGTGATAAAAATAGATAAAATAAATATTGGATAAGAGATCTCCCATTTTTTAAAGCCAGTTAAAACATACAGTGTGTCAGACAAGGCCACCAGTGAAATGTTGCAAAGGCACAATCAAGGCAGGCCTTCATTTGGTTTGCATTATTTCTACATGCAGGGTGTGCAGCTGAGCCATATGTCGTGGTAGATAAGGTGCACTGACACTGTCAGGACCTGTGAACAAATTCTGGCTGATAACTATTTGCAGGAAGGATTGCAGATGAAAGTAAGCAGCATGACTAGAAGTAGAGACGTGATACCTTTGTCCTGCTGGGCATTGTAAAACTAAGACTGGTATGCCTCACTATCAAAATTAATCCTCCTAGTCAAATGGAAAGCAGATTTCATCAGTGGGATCAATATTTCACTCTCAGTATTTTTTTTCATAGGAAAGTTGCTTTTTAAGGGAAAGACTAATTAGCTTAAAAATGCTATTTCTTTAAACTGAGAACAAGGACTTTTCTGTATGTTTTTCAAATAGCAAGCTATTTATAATGAATGTAAATAAATCTGTGAGGACAGCCATCCATTTACTACATTCCAAGATGACAAAATTTGCTTTCATTTTATACTTTAAACCCCAAAACCTATGAGAGCATTCTGTGTCAAAATATTTGGATTTGAATTTAAAATGTCAGATGGATATTTAGATACTGTACTTGCAGTGACTAGACCGTCAACATTGGACACTTCAGGAAAAAAATCAATCCAAACTGGCAGATCTCTGTGCAAGCAGATTGGTAATTCTCTGTGAAAGCTTTGAGTTTAAATGAGGAATATCTTCTGCAAAGAAATGATTCTGAGTAGTTTTATTGCACAACCTAGATGAATGGCTTGGTTTTCAAAAGTGCTTAAACTTGCATATAGTGTCAAAGGAGGATAAAGGACTTCTCAAAATTATGTCTATCAAGAAGCTTGTCTTTAGGAACATATAAAGCAGTTGGGCAGAGTCTAAGCAGTGCAAATAGTTTGAGCCATTTAAATTCTAAGCATTAGGGTATTATTTGTCCATCTCCCTGACAGTAAAACTAAAGCTAATAAATAACCACATTGCATCATTATTTCTTGCTACCTTCAGGGAAATCCTGTTTACTTAGACCCTTGTCTGCCAAGTGAAACAATATTTGAGTCCTTCATTGTGATATAAAGTTTAATCCAGGTGGGCAATGACTGGGTATTAACTGACTCAGATGAGTTAATAAATGACACTGACAGCTCAGCTGCCCAGAGGCTGTGCAGGTGTCTTGCTGTGAGGTGTCCCAGAAGAAGGACAAGTGACAGCTTGTCAGATGAGTGTAGGCTCTGTGAAGAGCAAGCTGCTGCAGGTTCCTGCGAGGAGCAGGCTGCAGGTTGGTGGCAAAGAGAAGGGTGCGTTACAGGGACTTTTATACAGAGGGTGGAGAGAGGCGGTACAGGGTAACAAACCAACGGGGTAAGGACAAGTACAGAGGGATAACCTATCACAGTATCTCAGGGGAGGGTTCGATTTGAATTAACCAATGAGGGATTGTGGGTAACAGAACTTTCTAGACAAAATGCATAGGCAATGAACTCAATACATAAACATGAGGGATTACATAACTTGGGGAGGGGATAGCATAAACCTATGAAAACACAACGTGCAAACTATCCTGGGAGAGTGAAACACTCTCACCCTAAAAATGATGTCTACACTGCGGTGCCTGGGTCATCTCTGACGCACCACTTGGTGGTCTGAGTGGCTCTAGCTACAATGCACTGCACCAAATAAGTGAATTAGTTATTTTTATTCTTGATTTTCTTTACTGTTTCTATAGTAAATTTAACTAGAAAAGAATGCTTTTTATATTGCTGATAATAATAATATTTGTAATCTCTATAGCAGCACCACTGAAGGAAGCATACATGAGCCATTTCTATCTTCTGTCAATGTGAGCCATTTCTATCTTCTGTCAATATTCTCCTTTCTTTTAGTGCATGAAGGTAGCCAGAGGAGAGACCTATCCCTAGGCAATGAAGTAAGTCTTCCTGTGATGTCTTTTCATCTGTCCAGGCAGAGGAACCTGGTATCATATCAGTGAAATTCAATAAAAATCATGAGCACAGAAGGACTTAAAAGGTAGTTCCATGATGTGGTTAACCCCAAAAGACAGCTGTGATTCAAAAAAAAAAAACCATGCAAGATAAATAATATGCATTGGTGGTACCACTACTATGCCTGATGTTGCTCTATTCTCTTAGGTCCTGTGCAGATGCAGAACAAGTTGGTCCCTGGCCTTGGGCAGCCTACACCTACATATACGAAAGACACAAAAAGAATTAGACAGAGGACAAGAAAACAGTAGAACCATACTGGTCAAAGTAAGAAGCCTAAATTATTGCATGTCTGCAGCCTAGCTCTAGAGAAGCCTAGAAATGGCCTAGACAAGAGCTTCAAGGAGGGGGTGAAAGCAGGAGACTCCTTTCTAAGATCTTTTCCCAACAGTGAGGCAGAAGCTGGCCTGCACCTACTTCTAACTCACCGTTAAAGAAAAGCTGGTGCCATAGGTTAAATGGCAACAGTAAAAAGTGCTTTGATTTGAGGATAAGAATCTTAGGTTTGATGTGACAGAGAAATTGGAGTATATAGAAATACACAGAGAACTAACACTTTCAGATGTGCACAACAAGCAATCTTTATACCAGCCACGTGGGTAGGTGTGAGCAGGGCAAGACTGAATTTGACAAAACCAGAACAAGGTCTCAATAAATGAGACAACCATAACATGAATGAGAAATTCAGTTTATGAGTAGACAAAGAGAATTCTACCCTGGACGCATATATAGAGTGAATTATTAAAAAAAAGGAGGTATGATCTAGGGATGAAGACACGCGGAAGCCTGATGTTCAGGTGTAGCCAAAATGACAGGCAGAGAAATGATATCTGCCACAGCAGCAAGGAGGAGGCAGAGAAGGGTTAGGCTCTGAGGGTGAGGCTGGAAGGAAGGAAGCCTGGAAGCCATGCAAGTATATTAGTTGCCAGATAAATGTTTTGGAAGTGAGAAGTGGATAGGGATTTTTTAGGGAAAACCCTAAAAAATCATGACCAGTTGCATTGAAATAAATGGTATTTGATATCTATCTGATGGCAATACAAGCACAAAACAGATCACATACTGTAGTCTATCTCAGAACTGTTATTAGTCATCTCTGTCCTGTAGCAAAGCAGTAAGGTAACTCATCTTTGATTTCTAACAGTTATTTCCATCTCATATTAACCTATTTTTAGACTTAGTGGGTAAAAAGTTTTGCTTCCAAACAAAAGTAATATGGTCTTAACGCATATCACCACTTTCCTTCTATCTGGAGAAACAGTCATTCACGCCAGCTTTTTGTTTGCTTGTTTGTTTTCCTTACATATTCAATGTTTAATTCGTTGCAAACACCTTGATTATTCATCCTCTTTAATCAGCTTCATTCGGTGAGAGAGCCTGGTGAAAAAGAACAGAAACTATGCTTTTAGGACATCTTTACTTGCTATTTCTCTAGCTTTTAAAAAGCGAAGCAAAGCACTTTTTTCCCCCTTCGCAAAGGCTGTGTGGCCTGGCTTTCGATCGAGTCATATTTCTGCAGTTCTGTCTGCAGACTCACTTCTTTGTAAACTTAGCATTTTCTGTCTTACAGAATATCCCAAAAATTATTTCTAAAACACTGACACCACTCAGTTATGTGGATTTACACCAAAAATGAATGTGATCTGGTTTAAAACTAATAGCAATTTTGGAACATGGCATGGGAAAAAAATTCCTTTCTCAACCTAAACACTTTTCCAGTTAGATTGCATTGGAAAATTTACAAACCAACTGAAGAAAACATCATTTGTCCTACCTTAGCATTAAATACTAAAAAAGCCATACAGTCTTATTTTGATCCTCAAACTTGATTAATTGCTTTTAAATCTTTTTAAAAGAAATTATTACTAAATAACTTGTTTAAAAAAGTGAAAATTTAGATAACATTTTGTCAATGAAATAGAAATTAACTCTTTCCTGATCCTAGGTGAGGTCTCACCAAAGTGATCTGTTTTCAGCTCTTGAACCTGAACGCTCTCTCTTCAAATAACACTACAGCTCATAACAGTAAGTGCAATTTTAAAGCACAGACATGAGAGTACGCTCCTTCTGCATCTGGATTTGAAGATGGTCTATCCTGAGACTGGCACAGGGAGTAGCTCTCTCCCTACTTTGAGGACTCACAGAACCAAGGGCTTCTTTCCTGGCTCTCTACTGAGATGACCACCTACAGTTCTGGCCCTCACTATGCAGCAGACTCACGCTGCCATGAAAAAAGATTTTATCAGCCTCTCACAAGAAAACAGAAGCGGTAAAATAAGGACTAGGTTGTTGAAACGCACCACAAACTTAATGAATAAATAAACTAAATAAAGAATAGAATCTACAATCTGATCTACCCAAATGTGACTTCTCGTTTACAAGGAAGACTTTGATTTTTGGCAGTTTGGCATATTGAGAAAGGAAGGCACTCAGGTACAAAATTAAATCTGGTGTTAAACTTTAACAGCAACAACAAACTGGAGAAAGAAAATAGTGTCTTTATAAAACTTGTGTATCTATTTCAGATCTATGGCAGCAAAGAAAAAGAAGGAGGAAGCTTTTGAACAATCAACTTCATATTAATTAAGGGCTGCACTAACATTTTCCAATTTGCATATTTCAGATTATGGATATCAGCATTATTCCAAGATGCACTGCAGATAATTAAGCCTATTTTTTCATGTCATATAAATTATCTTTCCACAAAATGCTGAGTTTCTCATGAATTTCTTCTCTACAGATTTCCAGTGACCCAAATCCTTGATTTTCTTTAGGATCAATATCCTTAGGCTGTTTCTTCATAGACTACATTTTAAATATGAAAAATACATGACATGATGTAGACATATAAAGGTGAAAGGTTAGTTTCCCATGTACATCATCCTAGTTTGTTCACCTTACTCTGCTTCCCACCCTTGTAGTTAAAAGGGCCTTTGGGCTTTGGCCATGAGCAAAACAGACTTTTTGCTGCACCTGAATGACAAATGAAATCTCCCTGCAGTGCACTTACCAATAATTAGATCTGAATTCTCCAGGTTCACATGTGCACCCTTTAGAGACCTTAATAACAGCCTCTCTAGAATCTCTTCCACTGGCAATTCACACACACTTTTCCTTCACATAGTAATTTAAAGCAATTTTTCTATGAATAACAGAAGTTTGGCTAACTCTGAATTTGTCCTGTGTCTCTTAAACTATTCCAGCTGTGGTTAATTTGATTTTCCTAATCATCAATGGTTCCTAGTGCAGCACCTACAATTCCTGCCCCACCCTTAATCTTCCCTTGACTTTCTCGTTGGGCTCTCCCGCTGACACAGTGGTGGTCCGAGGGGTCCAAGGCTAGCTCAGGACCCCCGGGAGCAACAGGTGTCAAGGGAACCTAGGTAAAAGAAAGAAGAGGCGCTCTCCACTTCGGGATATAGCTCCTTAGGTCTTTAATCCTTGAATCCAAGAAGCGAAGAAAACGGGGCCCGGGGAGAGCCCCCTTTTTGACCCCCCAGGGAGGAAGGGGAGGGGGCAAAAGCCCGTCACCAATAGGGTACAGTTTACATGGGGAGAAGAGGCAGGGTCCAGGTAAAGGTGTATGGTTTCAAGGGTTACAACACCACCTCGGGCAAGAGACACGCCCAGACTTGTACAACACAGCAATCCCAGTGCAAAACCCATCGATAACATATCAATAACCTAACCACATTTGTGCACTACAACATCCCGCCTCAGTTCTTCAGCTCCCTCACCCCAGACCTGAAGCCCTCCTAGACCTGCCCCAGCAATCAGATCCCTGTCATGGTCTCACCTTGTCCTTGAGCAAGATTTAAACAGGCGGTGTGAGTGTCCTCAGCCACCTGCCTGAGGTGCATAGGCAAGGAAAAAGAATAGGCACAAGCTCAATGTGTTTCCTCCCTCTCCTCCATCTATCCTCCCCTCATCATACAAGTTAAAAGAGTTTGTTCTCCTGAAGTCTGCAAAAAACAGAGAAATGCCTTTTGAAAGGCACTTCCCTCAAAACCACACACCAAAGGAGGCCTGGCTCACCAGAATTTCACCTTCAGGGCAGGAGAGGAAACTGGAATGACCTGAAGGCTACAGGTGTCACAAGTTCTCCTAGAAGCTGGAGGGGCTCCAGAGTTCCCGCTGGGGCACTGGACAGCAGTTTGAAAAGACTAACACCCACTTTAGTAGAGAAGCAGTGTTAGGAACAAAAAAGTATGCCAGAAGCTTCTATTGTCAGATTGAAAGGTAGGAGAATTATTGGGCAACTGACTGGTGCATTGCTGACCAAGAAGTCTGGGCCAGCTGTGCTTTTTTTACAGCTCCAAAGAAGCTGGTTTACATTAGGACAAGTGATTGCACAGCACATGGTTAAAGAATAACTTGAGAAAACAAGCCTTGTTTTCCACAAGGAAATTGGAATAGTGTCCATAATTCATACCTGCATAACTGGCCATAGGGGCCTTCCTGCCCTTTCCCCTGGCCATGCGCTGTAACATCACAACAGTCTTCCTGCATCCCTTACTGGAAGTTAAACTTATTTTGGGAGTGATAAAGCACTCAGGCAAAGCCAAGATTTGTCTTTATTTAATGAATTTAAAGAACTACTTATCCAAATCACTTTGAGTCTGGACATAAACTTTTTCTTCAAATGCCAAAAATACTAATGGAAAACAATTTATTCTGAGGGTACCAAAGGTGAAGAACCACTGACATTTATAACAGAGAGCAGTAAATCTCCATAACGGTGAACATCTAGTTTTACTTCTGAAACAGAAAACTCAGTTCTGGAAAAGGAGGAATCCAAGCATTTGGATAGTAATCTGATTCCTGTTGCCAAGAATATTCCTGTTGGAGTGTTGACTAAGGAATTATAATTTAATATTTCTCAGTCACAAGGATTTCCAGTTGCCCCTGTATTTCAAGCACCACCTAGTGGATCTATTTAAAAGCTACCAAAACAAAGGCAGGTAGCAAAATATTTTTCCTTTTGAAGGTAGGAATGGCAGCTGTCATTCTCCCGTCTTTAAAATTTGCTATTTGATTGCTTGTTAATTGCAAGTCAAAACAGCTCTGAAAAACACTAAGTTAATATAGGTGAAAAAATACTGCTTAGTGTGCACAAAATTTGGCTCTTACTTAGCCTCAGTGGAGGACATTCTCTTTGCAACTCATTATGCCCAGAACATTAAGATGGATATGTCCTTTAATTTTCAGAATTTCCTGAGCAAAGAAAAATAAACTTCTTCTTCTAAATGAAAACAAGTGAGAAAGACTGAGTAGTCATGATTTTAATACTGGAAAATAACTATAGAAAGAAAGAAGGTTTTTCTAATCTTGTTCACAGGGCAGCCAAATATGGCCATATAATTATGTAAGCATATAATTATTAAAATATAGTATATTAAGCTTAGAGGCCTTGATAGAGATTGCTTGATAGGTGTCCTATCTGAGCAATTCCCTAAAATAAAAATAATACAACATTAATCAATACACTGGTTGTTAATATTTTATTCTTTTTGCTGATTTAATTAAGGTATAGAGGGATGGTTACTTACTTTAAATCCTGTATTTGATCTGAGCGGTGCATCTTAATGTATATAATTCATGCATTATGTATTACCTATGAAGAGCATTTTTTGGCAAGACTTCAGAATTATTGTTGTGAGAAACCAAGTTTGCTATGACACAGGACTGGGACCAAACCTTGAGTGCCTTGTCTAATTAGGGGGCTTAATTCCAGACCTTGCAATTATGATCAGGGAATAGAAAGGGCCATGACTAGCCAACTAAAATAGAAATAATACTGTGAAGTGTCACAATAAGAGAAAGCACTGTCATGCCAGAATCAGCATGAGTGTTTATGAGATGCAGGTACTGATCTGAAAGATCAAAATAACTGCAAAGAGAAATTTGTGAAGTAACTGAAAGCAACAACCACTGCTCTGCAAAAAATAATCCTGAGCTCTCTTCCCTGGAGACACTTTTGAGTGGACTAGAATTAATTGTGTTGATCCAGCAGCTGGTCAGATGTTTGGTTACATAAGTTAAGGAAAAACTTTTAAAAAATGGACAGCTATGTCTGGAATGAAATACAGAAAGGATTGTATATCTCTCTTTGATGAGGCTGTTAAAATAAAAATGGATTCACAATAGTCAATGGGTTATGGGTTCCATCATCTATGTCAGCTGAATTTTACATTTATTCATTCAATTAATTTATATTTAGAAAAAAAAAAGGGTCTTAGTTCTAGCTTTGGTATACTGAAAATATTTTTTACACATTTTATACTGAACTCAGAGTCTAGATTTAACTTGCTATTTTACAGGAAGGCACAACAGGAAATAAATCCATTCTTATAAGTAACTCACAGCTACAAGAAAAGACGTTTGTCATTATGGAGGAAATGTAGTTACTATTGGTTGACTGAATGAGAATGATGAATTGTGGTACTATGGTACTACAGTATGGTACTACAGTACATTGGTACTATGTACCAATCAACATAATTTTACTGTTATTTTGAAATTACTTAAGTTGGTTTGGTCTGTATGTGGTACATTACAAGATATCTCTGCTCTAAAACAGAATTTAAGTTGCAGTCTTCCTATATATACTAATGGGGGAATCACACTTTGGTACCTATTTGTTCATGGTATTCTTTTGTAAATATCCGGATATTAAAATATAAATAAAACACATTTATTTTGTGCCTAAATATATAAATCCCTTTATCCTGGGGATGCTGAGTGGCTGTGCTGACAAGGTAAGTGTAGGGCTTACATATTTCAAAGAAAACAAAACTTCTTCCTTTTCCAGACTTGTATTATTTTAGAATGGCACAAATACAAAATATCAAATGTTCTGATTCATAGGTCTCCTTCTAAGAACATTAAGAGAATTAATCTTGCATAGACATACCTTTATAGACAGCAGGGTTTGGAGAGAGGGATTACTTTAATTCTCTCAGGATCTGTCAGAGCAAGCAAGCTTGGAGCTAGTGTTGGAGATAACCTTCCAGTTCCTCTTCTGGTTAGCAGCTAACATCTACAGCACTCTGCTGTATGACTTTTAAATCTAACCACTAAGCAAATTACATAGCAAAAAGCGTCCAGGAAAAAAATGCAAGCATCACTGATAGAAAGATTTTACAAAGTTCTGTAAGGTTATAAAACTGATGAAAATTTCCCAAGTTTAGAAATTAGGTTAATGGAATGGGATGTGGTATGGATGCTGGGAGCAGAGCCAAACCACTCATTTTACCAAAGACAAAAGTTGTAGGACTTCTTCAGCAAGAATGCAAAACACAGAATCCTGTGAAAAAGACCCAAGTTTCTGCCATTTCTGAAAAAAAAAAAAAGAAAGTAAAAGTTTTAGGGGAAGAAATAAATAGTACCCTGCTGTGACATGAAGAGCCAGGTAGTAAAAACATTTCTTTTCATCTAATGAATAATCAAGAATGCAAGAGTCAAAATGCTGCAGTCACATGCAGAATAGGACTTCAGAAAAGTTTACAGGTATTTTCTACCATGGCAAACAGAAAATCACAAATAAGAAAATTGTGCACCCTTTCCATAATCTATTTAATACATTTTTTCCAAAGTAAGTCCAAAGCAAATTTATGGAACAGGTGGCTGTCTCAGCAAATGCACACCATGTCTCTTTGATACAGTAGACTTTGTTTTAAATACAAAGATTATTCTGAATCTAATGTTTGCTGTGGAAATCACACAGTTTGTCTTTGAAATAATTACGGAATCCAGTTCCTGACAATTTTTCTTAAATATCAGGAAAATCATAAAGTTAAACTAAAATTAGAGCATGGGACTCTGTGCATATCCTCAGGCAAGCAGGCTAGCATGTGAGGATCCTAAACCACTAGATTTGTGTATATTACCTACAGTTCATCAAAGCCAAATCTTGAGACAGGAGTGAAAGACACAAGCAGCTGTGCTGGAGTAAAAATGTCACAGGCTAAATGGAACTAAAGAAGCTTTTCTTACTACAGGGGACCTAAAAATACTTCAGCAAACAGAGGGGCATCTAGCAGTGTCTGTACAACAGTTCCATGTTTTTTCTGATCTGGCATATGGAATATCTTGAGACAGGTGGGAACAGGCTATGGGCTGTTTGCTAATGGACTGGGAAAAGTGCAGTCCAAATAGTGCTATGATGCAGAGCAGAAGTAACCCAGCTATATAAACTCTATCTACTCTAGTCTTCTGTAGCCCTCTGGCTGTAGGCAGGATGACGGCAGAGCCCAGCTTCAAGCAGGCAATAATGATGAGCAATTTGTACACCAAAAGATAGATTGTTCTATGTGATTAGCAGCAAAGGCAGCAAGAGACATTGATTTTACGGAAAATATGAGTGAAATTTAAATACAAAAATAGACTGATGGACAGGAGGGTTTCACAGAGAGGATGTAAGAAATAAAGTGCATATATATTTAATTTTTAAGACGGTCTTTCATAAGAACTAACAAGAGAAGATCAGGCAGTAACTAATCACTGCTGTAGACATGGCCTACTGTGATATGGCTACATGCTGCCTTAAGCCAAACATCTAGCATACACTGGTATCAAATACACTTTAGTATACATTAGTATCTCTGTGGAGGAGAGCTTGCCAGTGTGAAAAGTTTCTGTCTTACCTCATGCTCCCAGATAATGGAGCCCACTAAAAATAACACACTGCATAACAAAGGAAATAAAATCAAAGTATCTAGGAGGTGAAATCATTGTTGGTTAAACGCAGCATTTTCTATTTTAAAGACAGCATACATTAATTTAGCTGCTTTACTTTGTCACAGTGCTAGCTTTGAGCTATTAAATTCTACTTAATGGTCCAACAATTATAATTTTATTCTACAGTTATTTACAGTCTATCATACAATTTTGCAGTCCTTTCATACAGTGTTTTACTTCAAATTCTTTCTTTAGTGCAAACTTGTATTTCCTCATACCCAAAAAGTGCATCAACAACATTAACATATTGCATACCTTTATCACTCTTTTATGATCAGTTTATTTTCCAGAATGCCTGTTGCATATGTTGAAATTCCCTGTTATGTAAATGCCACTGTACATTCAGAACTGTTCAAATCTTGTAAAAGAATGCTTGATGGAATCTGGGACCTGCCCTGGAGTTCAGCATAGAAATTAATTTCTCACAGAGGGCAGAACATGTAGTTGTTTAATAACTACTGAGTAAATGATATATGACAAAGGCTTTATATATTCCTATATTTAATAGCTCAGAATTATTAAATCTCTCCCACAGAGAGGGGAATTTTTTATTTATCTGCAGCTGAGCTCTCCCTGTCACTCCTTTATACCCATGTTACAATGACTTTCATTAATGCAATGATCCCTTCTGCCAGATGAAGTTGGGCATCCCAATCTCTTATCCCCAGCTAACACCAAGGGGCAGCTGGAGGAGTGCTAATAACTGCGACATTTTGGAAGGCATGTTCATCAGCAGTCACCAACACCTGAGCTTTGACTTTGTCTCATGAATCATTCAGAGGTTCTCTCAATCACAAATAATGAAGGTACTGGTTAGTGGGGATATCTGAAGGCCACATAGTCCAAGCTTGCTGCTTGGACATGGTCATCACCAAGACTAGATCATAATGCATTGATGTATTTTTTATATTTTTTGAGACAGAAGGAACACAAGAACATGAGTAACATGTATTTTCTACTTATTTAACAACTATTTTCTTAATTCTTTTGAGCTACAGTTTGGCTACACTGAGAAACAGAAGGCAGCAGGCTATTTACAGTTTGTCTGTTGTCCAGTATTCGTTTTTAACAATCTTGGGGCCACTTTCTGCATGTAGCCAAGACTTGACAAAGCACCTGTTTTAAAGCCCAGTGACAACCTTGGAGATGTATGAGAAAATCAGGGTGGTTTTTTACATTTTAATGGTTAAGAAGAGAAACTTCACTGGATTTTCTGAGCACTTCAGAACTTGTGTATGAAATCTCAATCATTTTCAAAGAAATTGTTCCCATAAAGTTTTCCTAACTTTTAAAAAGACATATATTCTTCTTCTGGTTTTGCTAAGTGAAGTGAAAGGGAAAAAGGTGTCTCAAAAGGTAAACGCAGTCATCCTTTAAGTTTGCTTTTAAATTGGCACACGCAGTCATCCTTTAAGTTTGCTTTTAAGTTGGCACAATAACTATGCTAAAAGCAGTAATGGGAAAATCCCAAAGGTTTTGCTGAATGTTACAGGGAAGACTTTGATAAGGCCCTACTGATTTCAAGGTTAAACAAAATAGAACTATCCTCCTCCTGAGCACTGCTGCAGTCTAGAGCTACATTTCTAGAAGGGCCCCAAGCCCTTTCCAGGGTCATGAGCACATATCCATTTGATATGCATTTCAAAGAACCACGAGGAAACAGAGTCCTGATGAGAATATTACTGTTGGTTGGCACTCCCTGTCCAATTAAGTCAATTCAGAAAACTGCCAGCAGAGTGGCCTAGAAATGGCTCCATTGGCACCAACTCTGCAAGTCATGCACATGGATGACGCAGACCTTCAGTACAATAATCTGATGGCAAAGGGTGGTGGAATCAAACTACCATAGCTCAGATCACAAATAATGTTCCTGAACGTAACTACTGGACAATGGAAAATTAGAGGGGATAAAAAAGAGGCCTAAAAGCATTTTGAAAAAGGAACCGTATATATTTTCAAAGTCTCTAGAGCCACATAAGGCAGGAACTTGAACTATAATATTACAGAACTAATTGCCACAGAGCATTCCAGCAAGTCCTCAGAGGCTTGCATTATTCCCCATCAAAAAGGCTCATTTGAGCCTAAGCATGCAATGCAGACTGGAATCCTGCTGAACTTGCACTTTCTTTAAGGATAATTTTCACTCTACCACATTCCTAATGGTATAGATAAGGAGGAACAATGTAGAATCACTTGCAAGCACAGACACCAACGTTATCAAAAACTGGAAATATTTGCAGCACACTGGATTTTGTCATACAAATCACAGCAACGATTATAAAGTGAATAAAAAAATCCTAGTGCTTTTATTTATTCCCCTATTACATTGCATATTTAACTAAATAGATGTTATTAAGTCACTAGGGGCCAGCACTATCTCAAAGGCAATACAGTACTTCTATAAAAGAAGCACCATTTAAAACTCCAACCATTCAAAAACAAATGTCAACCTCATAAAATAAATGGCTTTGGGTCAAAACCAATGAGATGTTAACTAATAAACTTGAGTTCTCCTTTCCTAAAGCCCATTTTCAAAGTTTTTGGCTGCTTTCTGTCCAGACCTCTTTGTCTAATCAGGAGGGCCAAGACCATTTAAAACACTGGCGTTTTAATATCATTTTATGATTCCAAAAATAGAGGCTTAAGCCACATTTCCCGGGTCACAGGATAAAATCTTGAGAACTAGAAAGGTGCTATGAACCAGATAGTTTAAAGGCTGTTGTTTCACTGAACCAGATTCCCTAATGGACTTCTGTGGCTGATTCTTATTGAGTGTTACTGATGTCAAATTTAAGGTCTTTAAGATTGCAACTGGAATTTTCAGAGCCGTATTCAGCATGTAACTTGGTAGGATGTACCCATGGCTGGTAGTCCCCATGACCTAAGAAATGCTGAGATCTGAATTCTCTCATCACTGGGAAGAGATTAGAATCCACATTTCTCATGGCAGTATTATCATGACCACACCAAAATGCATTCCAAGGTTGTTCTTTCACTGTGGCTAAATGAAATAAGGATAGAAGATGCCAGGAAAACAAACAAAAACCCCAACAAACCAAAGGCAGAAATGAATGCCTAGCCTATCAGTAAGGAGACTGTCTAATGTGGGCACTCCTTCCAGAGCCTGTGCTCTGTTTGACTCACTTCTACTTTTCTTCTGCCTATTCAGTCTTTTTTAATGGACATTATAACACTTCACTAAGAAGTGAAAATCCCCTCATGCTGTTACTGCCTATGGATTAGGAAAACTGTAAAAAGGAGAAAGAAATATGAGTGGATCTAAGGGTTCCACCTGGTTTTTAACTGTTGTGCTAGAGGCAGGAGTGCAGTCTTACTTCTGGGTACTGTTTTAAGGGTCTTATCCAAAGTTAAAGTTGCAGATCTACTAAATGTCTACTAGTTCATTCAGGTGTCATAAAAGATCAACTTTAAACTTGCCAGCTGCAATTTAAATCCATAATATTTTGTCCTTGTCCTTGATGTTTGAAATGCATAAAAATTTTTGATTACTTTCTTCCTAATCATATCCTAGCCTCATTCTTCTCCTTCTAACTCAACCAAGGCCATTTCTTCCAGTCTTTTATTTTAGAACTTATTTTCCACATCCAGATGTACATCATCCTTGTTGCTTCCCTCTGTACTCTAGGGTGTTCCTTCAGGGGTAGTGGTCAAAATTACAGACTGCGCTGCAACAGAGTAAATAAGCATTCTGCAAGTCTTACCTACCCAAACTTCCAGTATAATATTCACTTTTTGACAATTTTAAGAAATGACTTGCCACTGTAAACTGACTCTTCATCCAGAGCTGTTATTTCCCCAAGACCACTTTGTGCGATTGTTAGAAAAAACAAAAAACAAACAGAACAGAACAAGAACACTAATTTGAGAAGAAAGAACACAGGCACCAAGTTGAAAAGAGGACTTGGACTCAGGGTCATGCGGGATGCACCTTCCCAGTTATGTTTACACAATTGTATTGGATTTAAGGCATTTTCGCCTCCAAACTCTAAGCAGCATATTAACTACAATGCTGACTTTTCAGATTCAAGTTTATAAATACTTAGTTCTCCCCTGTGGCATTGCTGAAGTGGTCTTGGATTTTAGTGACAGCTGCTACAGGAAGCTCCTATACAATTGCTGAACTTTTCCTATCAATTAAGGATGATGTATTTCATTAACGATGGAGTCTAAAGTAGCCAGATAAAAAAACCCTGCACCTGATGAAGCATAATTTGTTCTCCCACCAAACCTGTACTACAGCACAGGTACCTGGGCAGGAGCAGAGTAGAGTAGGGGTGAGCTTGCAGGATAAGGTTTTTGAGCAGGTGTTGTCATCCATGAGCTCACCCAGCTGGAGTGGAGTGTGCAGACAGCCCGGGCTCTGAGTCCGGGCTCTGAGCTCCGGGCTCTGGCCCCGGGCAGTGCCCTGGACCCTGCCTACAACCTGCTGTGGAGGTGCCAGCAGCAGGATCCACCTGGAGTGCTGTGTCCAGTTCCGGGCTCCATAGTACAGGAGAGACATGGAGCTCCTGGAGCAGGCCCAGTGCAGAGCTACTGAGTTGGTTCAAGGGTCTGGAGCATCTCTTTTATGAAGAAAGGCTGAGGGGGCTGGGCCTGTTCAGTCTCGAGATGACTGAGAGGCGACCTCATTAACATGTGTAAGTATCTCAAGGGAGGGTGTCAAGAGGATGGATCCAGGCTTTTTGTGGCGATGCCAAGCAACTGGACAAGAGGCAATGGACAGAAACCGATGCACAGAAGTTCCACTTTAATATGAGGAAGAACTTCTTTATTGCCTGGGTCACCATGCACTGGAACAGACTGCCCCGCCTAAAGATATTCCAGAACCGTCTGGATACAGTCCTGTGCCATGTGCTCTGAGATGACCCTGCTTGAGCAGGGAGGTTGGACCAGATGTCCCACTGTGGTCCCTTCCAGCTTGACCCATTCAGTGAGTCTGTTACCCAGGAGGGGCGGGCGACAGGAGCGGCCGCGGGAAGGCTGCCCGAGCCCTCCGCAGGCAGCAACAGCCGCTCTGGGCA
>WEIT01037774.1:73971-97101 GCA_013389985.1 Dryoscopus gambensis
GGCCCCCGCCCGCGGCCCCCTTTGTGTGTGACCTGCCCGGGAGCCGGCCCTTCCCGGCCAGGCCCCCCGGGCCCCCGGCTCTTCGCTCCGGGAGCGCCGTACTGCCGGGCTCCCCGCGGCGCGCCGTCTCCTCTCCCTTGCGCACCCCGAACTCCCCCAGGCTCCTCGTTACCGCGTCCTTTCTCTTCCTGCCTTTCGCTCTCCTCGCCCACCTTTTCTCCTTTCGGGCCTTTGGCTTCTCCTTTTCCCCCGGCCTCCGCTTCTTACAGCAGTTCTCAGTTTTTCTCCTTGCGTTGTGCAGCACTTTTTTAAACTTGGTCCTTCACGGAGCTTAGAAGTTGTTGTTTTTTTTACCTTTGCTAGGCCTCTGCTGGTCTTTCTCGCTGGCTGGAAGCTATTCTGTCGTGATGTCTGCTTCCTCCGTGGGCTTCTGCCACTCCCCAAAAGTTTTAGCCCTGCAGTCTCTTGCCTCCTTTTATTTTCTCTCTGTGCCTTTAATGTTTTGTTTCTTTTGTCTCTGTGCATGCTCTCCAGTTTCCTTTAAGCATTTACTTCTAGCTCAGTGATCTCTTAGCTTTTCATTGTTCTGTCTTTCATGAAGGCTGCTTCTTCCCAACTTTTTCTAGTTCTGTGTCTCTTGTTGGTCTTAGCATGCCTTTGTGTCTGGATTAGATTCATCCCAAAAGATGAAGTGGTTGGGGTTTTTAAGGTTACAGAGATTTTTCCCGTTTTGGGAGATGGCAGTGCCTAACCACTGCACTTTTAGATGAAACAGCATTGAACAATGTTATGGTAACTCTGAGACAAATGCACATGAAAGTGACATGGAGGTAGTTACCTCCTAAACTTTCAAACCTCTGAATACTGAGCTCTTCAGGACTAAAAAATTTAAAGAGGGTGATGGAGCCTGGAGGCCCATTCCTGCTTAGTTCAAAGTATAATAGAAGGTAAATTAGATTTTCTTGGACTAGCATTTGTTTTTCTAAGTTGTTTTATCTTGCTATAGAGGAATTAAGGATACTGCATCTTGTCCTGTTACATTGATTCTTAGTTCATGGCAGATTAACGGTGTTTTGTAATGACTAATCCTAAAAAAAAAAAAATCCTCCTTAAGGAATTATTTCCTTGTGTGAAAGCTTCGTACAGACTGCATCATTTTCTCAATGTAACTGCCTAGCTGAGGAATGCACAACTTGAAGTTCACCATAAGATACCACTGTATATTCCTCTGTATATCTAAAAAGCAAGGCATTGTATGTTATTCTCTGATAAGTACCTGTCAGTCAATTTAAAAGATGGCATATCATAATGAAATTTGGGTATTGGCAGTAATCTTAAACTACTAACCTTTTTTTTTTTAACTGTATGTGTTATTTTTGTTTATTGCTTACTTTTTTTAGGCCCAGGGGCAATCAAAATTCACTTTTTCAGCTTTTCAGCATCATTTAAGCTTCACATGCTGTTAAATCCTAGATGATTTCAATGGTTTTTAGTGAAATTCTAACAGGTTTTGGTTCTGTAGTATTTTATGATGTTATTTTAAGTGCTGTTACAACGTTTTTATAATAGCAGGGCTTTAGCATATTTTAAAGTGATATTTAAGTTGAAAAGGGCAGAATTGGCAAATAAATAGAATTACATTGAAGTTAATATTAGAGGATTCTAACTGAACTTGTTTTGCTTCCCTCCCCCTCCCCCACTTTCCTGTATACAGAGACCTAAAGGACAGGGAAATAAAGGTAAGTTAATATCTTGTATTTCTGTATAAATCTGTAATATTGGTTTCATGGAGGATAATGTCTGACAGTCATAGCAAGAGGTTGTAGCCATAGTAGTCTTTTATTTCAGAGCAGGATGACAGGAAATTGTGTGCCACAGTGTTACTTCCCAGCATTTTTACTGTGGCACAGCAGTACATCAGTTTACAATGTTTTATTTTGCAAAAGATTAATGTCAGAAGTCAGACAGTTAAATAGTTATTTGTTTTTAGCTGCCTTTGTGATATGCTTGTATAATCTCTCTTTAACAGTACACCTTGGGCCTTTCTGTGTAGTGAGTAGAATCATCAGGACAAATCTTTTGAACAGCTTCCTTAGTTTGCTAGACAGCAACCATGTGACTAGTTACTCATATCTGTGAGCAGAAAATATCACCTTCCTTATTCTCAGAATTTTTGTGGTCTTGCTTCATTTTAGCACCAGTATAGAATCTTCTGTCAGTGTTTGTAGGCCTTCTGCTTTTCTGCTTTTTTCATGTTTCTGTCAACGTCTTAGTTTTTGAATACCGTACTCAGTGGGATTTATTTCCCACAGAAACAAGGAACTACTAACTACTTAATATTCTTCTCTCTAAAATTCTTGGCAGGTCAGTTGTAAACAGTATTTCAGATTATGTCCTGCAGTATCTTGTCTGGAATTTGTTTTCTTACTAACATTCTATTTGGAATTTCTTTCTGCCTAAACAGTACACTTGTGCCCATTTAATTCTTAGCTGCTCAGCAAACTGAGCTACCTCTGTGTGTTAATATGCTTATTATACTTATGCAGATAAATATTTTACTTTTTGAGCTCAGGTACTCTTTGCCTCCCTGAGTTCATTATCTGAACTAATCTAATTGTTCTCTGTGAGCTGTCATTTAATGTTATCCACAGTGTACTTATTCTATTATTCTGTCTACATGCAGATTATCTGCTTCTTGTTACATATATTGCTTGTGAGGTGGCACATGGTTCCCAGATCTCACTGAATTTCGCCTGTTCTTTTTAATTTCTCTGCATTCAGAGAAAAATGAACTTGTTTACCTCCTCAAACATTCTTAGTTTGGTCATTCTTGAATACTTGTTCTCTCATATTCTAATGTTTCTACCCTTTTTCCCCCCAAAGTGCACTTTTTAACTACTTCATGTTTTTGAAATAGTTTGTGATTATACATTCCATGTTGCCCTTAAATGAGAAGTCAGAGTCATTGTAGCAAGTAGTTTGTGGCTTCACAATCTTTGAGTTATCATTTCTCAGTTTTAGCGAGGTTAATGAGATGCATCTGTTGGAGAATCACACAGGTAGTTTTTGAACTATACTCTATATATATGAATTGGACTGGAAGTATTAAGCACTTCTTTCTGGGTGCTATGTTGCAGTGTGTGAAAATGCACTAGTCAGCTTTACTTTGGTTTATTTATGTTAGCATATTTTTGTGTTCTATAATTTGTCACTGCTGTGGAATGTTTGAATCAAAACACATCTCTGTTTGCTATGTAAGGAAGAGTTTTTTGCATTTCTGAACTTGAATTTTTTTATGGAGTGCATCCTTTTAAATAATGAATAGTGGCGATGTATTCTCTTGGGGAGAATATGACCTAAATGAAAGCTATAGTGAAACAGAACAATGAATCTCTGTTCTGTTATTTGATGTAATGTCTGTTTAGTGAAACTAAGTTATGACTTAGCATTAGATTAAAGGTCTAGGAGATTGAAGATGGTAGCACAGTGTGGCACAACTAGTTGGCTTTGGGTTAGAGGCTTTTTCAAGAGGATGAATTAAATCAGTGTCAGCAGTCCTTACTGACCACATGTTAGCAGACAGTAATCTTTCATTTGACATGATAGGTCTCATAGATAGAGGAGCTTTGAGGGAAGAGTGATACTGAGTTAAGACTAATCTATGGTTGGTTCTGGGCATAAGAGTAGTAATGTTAAAGAGGATGGCAGAAGCTGTCCACATATCTGGTAGAGCATGTGAGGGAATGGGTGAGTAGTAAAAGGGGTGTATACATATTTCATATTGAAATGAAAAATATTAGACCTGCAAATGATATTGGTAGGTAGCTGATTTTTATTGTCTAGTAAAATGCCTTGGATGCTTTATGCTAAGTGATTATAAATTGGTATACTGTGCTGTTTCCTTCAACCACAATTTGTGGGACTGAACAAATGTTCTAGTATGTAGAACAGTACTGTCTGTTATGTCAAATATTCATGTTGCTATTTCAGAGACTTGAATGAGTAAATCATCCCGTCATGGAAGTTTTCTTATTCTAGTTGTCAACTACTGTACAGTTGACATAAAACATCAGAACTGACATCAATCAAATTATGTCTTATAGGGTGTGGAGAAACAAGGCATTCCTGGAACTCATTTTTATCCCCCCCTCTTGTCTATTGTGCCTGTGTATCAAATCTGTTGTAGGAAGCTGCTGACTTGTTTTTACACTTGTGTGTATAACAATTTTTTTGTTTTGTAGGAGGCTTAAATGTAATTATTAGGTTTAAAACAAGAATGAAATGTTTCATGTTTTTTAGTGTTTATTCTTCATGTTAAGGTGTGGTGACTTCTAACGAAAAAGTTATTCTTGAGCCTTTGGCCATCATTTTTTGTGAGTAATTATTCCAAGGATAGTAGCAGTTAAAAGAATATCAGCTTTAATTTCCTCTGTTTGATGAGTTGCTTCTTCCCAATGTCTAATTACACTGTATGTTTTCACAGTGTTTGCAAAAACATATGGTATTTTTAGCGTTGTATTGATACAGATATTTTTAGTATCTGTAGATTAGTTTCAATTAGTATTCTTCATCACTGCCCTGTTCAGTTGGAACACTTAACATGAGATTTTGGGGATGAGGCATTCATTTGCTCTTGTTAAATGTCTGTGTGGGTTATATACTCACTATTAACACATTATATAAAGTTAGAATGAAAAGCTAAAGAAACATGCTTCCAGTGATGCTATTTCACTGGGAGATGTATATATTTCACTAGGAAAAATGTCAGTGTGGAAATATTTTGTGTCACTGATGTAAGATCTCAGTACAGAATGAATAAGAAAGAAAGTACATTTACAAGAATACTTGTTAGTTGTAATGTCAGACCAAAAATAATTCTGTCTTTAGTGACCTTTAGATACCTGTGGAACAATAAACACAGCAGATGCACGTTTTATGGAGATTAGCTGTCAGTATGAGGAGATTAGTTTTGATGGGATACTAGTCTTGACATACAGCCGTTTATTCCTTTTCTTGTGGTTGCATGCTTTTAAGAAACTTGCATGCTGCTGCCCATGTTTTTCATTATAACAGAATTGTGTTGGAGAGTTGTGCTGTCTGTACTATTTGGTTAAGCCTAGCAGTAGACATGGCATAGACAAAATGTTTTGAGGTTCATGCTGTGTGTAACTGGGCCAAATATAGAGAGGAATACAGTGTTCCAGCTCATTAATATGTTACCATCATGTGTAAATTCAGGATGATTCATGACCTTAACTGAAACTGTTCATTTAGGGGGGAAAAGAACCCCCAACCCCTAATGTTTAATTTAAATGTGGTGTTTAATTAGGAATATTGTTCTATCCAGTTCTAAACTGCATTGTGCTCAGAATTGGTAGTCACATTTGACTGTAGCTAGTATAGAAATGCAGTGTACCAGTTTGTAATAACTGAAGTGTCAGGTATTCCTTTAAAACTTCAAGAGGGTATTCAAAACACAAGTTGCTTTCTTCCCACATAATTGCTTTGAAAAAAACCTTCTGTGTTAAATTATGAATTTTTACCTCTTTTTACTGCTGTCTGAAGTTAAAAAAGTTTTCCAGGATTTTGATTATTCCTCGTGATTATATCTATTCCTTTGTCATTTGTTTCAGCTAGTTTCATTCACTGAAGGCAGTTTTGTTTTAAGGATGTTGGAGCCAAATGTGAAAAAAAATTCAAGCACCACTTGGCTTACAATGTGAATTTTGGGTGGCAACCCCCCTGCCCCGAATGAAGCAGGAAAAAAACCAGACTCTTAAACACTAATTTGAGCAAAGTTGGATCTTTAGTTACATGGTCATGTATGCTTTTCAGAAGCTTTTGCTAAAAGAGGGAAACCATAGAGTTGGCTCCTAACTCAGTTTTTTGGAGTTTCGGAAAACATGCTGTTTTGTTGAACTTCGGCAGTGGTGGTTTTTCAGTGCACCTTGCTGATCGTCCTGAAACTTGCCTTTTTTTTTTTTCCCCCGCTGAACCTATTTGACAAGTGAAAAAAAAAAAAGTTGTTGCATTTGGATAACCAGTAATTTATTTTTTGAGAACAGATCTTCATCTTCAGGTTGTGTAATTGCAAATTGCAAGTGCTGGTTTAAGTCACTGTTCTGCTGTGCACCATGAGAGACAGTGGAACTTAGTGGAAATTTGTGCAGCGTGGCTTTGTTTGAATAGTAGCCTGGGGGATGGTAGGATGCCCACATTTCAAGTAATTTGGGCAGCTGCAAAATTCCAGGTAGGTGTAATGCCTTAGATGAAATGAAAGGTAATAGGAGACCAGGAAGAGCAGGTAGGAAGAGATTCCAGCATATAGTGGCATATGTGTTGAGAAAGGTTTGTAATCACCCTTTGGGACTTAAGCTTTTATTTCTGTCTTGCTTTGTCACCTCAGAGCTTCAGAGATGTCACTAATGCAGTACAGTTATGTAGGAAATTCAAGATTAAATAGCTGAATAGTGGTGTCCTTCATGGTTGTCTTGGTGCATAACTGCCTTTCCTCCTGGCAAGAGACAGCTGTATGTTGTAACTTCCCCTGAACCTATTGAATATGTCTATAGATTGGGTTGGTCTACACATTTGCACTTGGTCTGGTACTTCCAGAAATGCTGGATTTACTGCCTGTGCAAATAAGGTGTGCCTGTAGTTCTTCATCTGTCTGTGGATCTCAGGAAAGTATAGTCAGGAGTAGTCTGTTCTAGCTGCCATCTTTGCAGACTTCTCCTGAGATCTGATCCTCATGATCAGTAGAATGAACTATTTTGTTTAAATTGGAGTGGTCCTTAACAATAATATGTATTTCAATGTACAGGTGATTAAGAAGTGCTACCTAGATTGAAAGTGCAGCATAGATTTTCACGAGAGTATTCTAATGCAGATTTATTTTTAGTTTCAGTACAAAACGGTTCGATTCATCAAAAGGATGCAGTAAATGATGATGATTTTGAGCCATATCTAAGTAGTCAGACAAATCAGGTAAGTGAACATTGGTTGCTACCTTGAAGTTAACTTTGATGTTCAGCTGACTTCCAGACTTAACTTTTGGATATTTCTTAGCATTACTGACTTGCCTTAATGTACATTGAAGTCTAATTTTATGTCATATTTTGTCTCATCATGTGATATCTTAAGCAGATAAAGTATTCTTAAGAATTCTGGGAAAGCTTCAGTTAAAAAGCATCCTTTGATGTGTCTTGATCTTGTGCTTCTGCTCTAGCTTCAGAAAAATGCAGTTACAAGAAACCTGAGCTAAAAAACAAACTCCAAACCCAAAGCACAAACCCCAAACCCTTGCATTTAAAACAAAATCATCATTTTGGATGTAGTCCAAATCAACAGTTTTATTGGCTCTGAGAATATATTAACTGCTTGGACATGATTTCCTTTAATGGTGGTAGAAGTAGCTCACAGCTGATGGCATAATAGATGGAAGCCTAATATTACTACAGCTTGGTACAACTCTTCTGCCAAGAAGTTAATGACTTGATTTTCAGAGCTGTGAATTGCCTCTGTAGTTGAAAGTTAATATCAGTTATGTTAAGTTTGTAAGTTGGAGTGGTCTTGAGAGAGAGAGAGAGAGCAAGTTATTAAAAGACTTAAGAAGTTTGCTTGCCTTCACTTTTTTTTTCCCAGTGATACAACATTAAGAAGGCATGATCTAGGGAATGATAACATGCAATTTTTTCTCCCAAACAACACCAGAAGTCATATGGGGGTAGTCCTTCAAATACCTCAAGAAGTAAATTCTGTGATTTCCCAGGAGTCTCTCTGGTGTAGTACTGATTTAATGCCCATTCTCAATAGCATGGATATGTTACCTTTTTTGTTGTTACTCCTGAAACAAACAGGCATCCTGGCAGCCATTGCACTGTAATATTCTGTTGGAGTCTCCAATTAGAAGTGAGAAATTTAAAAAAACTAAGAATACCACAACTTTAAATCATAGTTGCAGTTATTTTTCTTTAGTTGTGAAGGTAAAGTTATGACTTGTGTAGAGTAGCTTGTTATTTTCTTGATACTGTTGGCATGGAGGCATTTAAACCTAGCTTAGCAGCTAAAAATGAGAATAATGTTCCAAAAAAATGGGGCCCTTCAGTGCTTTGGGAAGTCTCTGAAGAAATGGCAGTATCTGACAGATACCTCACTCATTGTTCACGTTGTGAGGAATGGTGGAAGTTACAAATACATTCATATAACTGTTAAAAATGTTTTGAATTGTATTATAGGGTTTTTTTCCCTGAGCATAATTGTCAGTATTGCTGATTTTTAAATTTTATTTTCTTGCAGAGTAACAGCTATCCACCAATGTCAGACCCATATATGCCTAGCTATTATGCTCCATCCATTGGATTTCCATACTCTTTAGGTGAAGCAGCGTGGTCAACTGCAGGTGACCCTCCAATGCCATATTTGACAACTTATGGACAGATGAGCAATGGTGAACACCATTACATACCTGATGGTGTATTTAGTCAACCTGGGGCATTAGGAAATACCCCTCCATTTCTTGGGCAGCATGGATTTAATTTTTTTCCTGGGAATGCAGACTTCTCTACATGGGGGACAAGTGGATCTCAGGGACAATCAACACAAAGCTCTGCTTACAGCAGCAGCTATGGCTATCCACCTAGTTCTCTTGGGAGAGCCATAGCAGATGGACAGGCTGGATTTGGCAGTGATACTCTGAGCAAGGTGCCTGGGATTAGCAGCATTGAGCAAGGTATGACTGGACTGAAAATTGGTGGAGATATGACAGCTGCTGTGACAAAAACTGTAGGTTCAGCTCTGAGCAGTACAGGTATGACAAGCATTGCAGCTAACAGCGTGCCCCCAGTTAGCAGTTCAGCACCTAAACCAACCTCATGGGCTGCAATTGCAAGGAAACCTGCTAAACCTCAGCCGAAACTCAAGCCTAAAGGTAATGTGGGCATTGGGGGCCCTGCTGTACCACCGCCACCTATAAAACACAACATGAATATTGGAACTTGGGATGACAAAGGGTCAGTGGTAAAAGCACCCCCAGCTCAACCAGTACTGCCTCCTCAGACTATAATCCAGCAGCCTCAGCCATTAATTCAACCACCACCACTGGTGCAAAGCCAACTGCCTCAACAGCAGCCTCAGCCACAGCAACCACAGCAGCAACAAGGACCTCAGCAGCAGGCCCAGCCTCACCAGTTGCAGCAGCAACAGCTGCAAAACCGCTGGGTAGCTCCTCGTAATAGAGGTGTGGGCTTCAGCCAGAACAATGGAGCTGGTAGTGAGAACTTTGGTTTAGGTGTTGTATCTGTCAGCTCCTCACCTTCTGGTGTGGAAGTGCACCCAGTGCTGGAGAAACTAAAGGCCATAAACAACTACAATCCCAAAGACTTCGATTGGAATCTGAAGAATGGACGCGTGTTTATAATCAAAAGTTATTCAGAGGACGATATTCATCGCTCCATTAAGTACTCTATCTGGTGTAGCACTGAGCATGGTAATAAGCGCTTGGATGCTGCTTACCGGTCCCTGAATGGAAAAGGCCCGCTCTATTTACTCTTCAGTGTGAATGGCAGTGGACACTTTTGTGGAGTGGCTGAGATGAAGTCTGTTGTGGACTACAATGCATATGCTGGTGTCTGGTCTCAGGATAAGTGGAAGGGGAAGTTTGATGTCAAATGGATCTTTGTCAAAGACGTTCCCAATAACCAACTGCGACATATTCGCTTGGAAAACAATGACAACAAACCGGTTACCAATTCGAGGGACACTCAAGAGGTACCCCTAGAAAAAGCCAAGCAAGTGCTTAAAATAATTGCTACTTTCAAGCATACCACCTCAATCTTTGATGACTTTGCACATTATGAGAAGCGTCAAGAGGAGGAGGAAGCCATGCGTAGGGTAAGAAATCAGTGTCATTACAGTAGCTCTCTTCCCCTCCCCCCTCCCCCCTCCCCTGTTTTTGGAAGCCTTGTTTTTCATTCATCTGGAATTTCTGTCTGCAAGTGTTGAATCAGAAAGTGGTACTTTTACCCAAAGTGACTGCTTGATATAACTGGCTCTTAATGAAAAAATTTAAGTTCTTGGAACTTGTTTGTTAGTTCAGTTGTGTTTAATCACAATACTAAGGTAGGCCTGAATAGGCAGACATCTGATATGTTCTACTTCTTCAATGCAAATGAAAACTGAATTGAGTGTGTTACCCATAACTGAAGTCTTAGATTTTTAGTTTCTGGATGTCACAGAAAGGACCAGAAATTAGAGAAGAAGCGTACTTTACTTAACCTAACATTTCAATTCAAGTTCTGCTTTGACGAAATGTGAACAGCATGATTACTGTAAAAGCAGGTTTTCTCCTTGATTCAATTTATCTTTTGTACAACTGTGAAACACAGAAGTGATACAATGATGACTTGTATAGTCTAGAAATAATTTTTTTGACCTTTATGATAGTGCATTTCCTAAAGAATGTAATATGTAGTTCATTTTTGCAAGGAAGAGTAAATGTGATAAATCTGTAGAGAAACTTTTAGTCTTGAAGTCATTTCAGGAAACTGGACAAGGGAATAGCATTTAATTCAAGCAGTTTTATAGTACTTGTCTACTTTGT
Organism: Dryoscopus gambensis; assembly: GCA_013389985.1. Taxonomy (NCBI): domain Eukaryota; kingdom Metazoa; phylum Chordata; class Aves; order Passeriformes; family Malaconotidae; genus Dryoscopus; species Dryoscopus gambensis. The sequence continues at coordinate 84,572 of WEIT01037774.1, forward strand.
CTTGTGTACTCTCCCTAATCATAACACTTGTGTTCACCGTTGGCCACAATATTTACTTTTCCTGCATCTACTTTCTTTCCAGACTTGCCAGTAACTGTAAATGTATGATTTGTCTCATGGTTAGAAACATTTCAGGAGCTATTTTCACCAGTTAGATGATACACAAGTATTCAAAAATGGGAGTTCCCATCAGCGCGGTTTGGTGCTAATAACCTCTGTTCATCATGTCACACCATTCACTGAATTAAAAAACCCCAAAAGTTTAGGGTTTATGCTAACTAGGGGCCTTGAGACATGTGAAGTTGAGAATTTGTTCACTTGAAGCTGACCCATAAAGAGGCTGTGAAGCATACGAAGTGCTTACTTCTCTTAAGTTTCTAGTGCTGTGATGGTTTCACCCCTCTTGTACATTCCTAATCCTGCAACACATGTGTTGCATCTCTTGTAGAACGGTGTTGGGCATACCCCAAATCAATTTAGTAGTTCTATTGCATGACTCTGCAATAAACTGTCATGTTGGAAGTTTTCTATTGTTGGGAGGCTAGATGAATATCCTGGTTGGGTGTGTAATGCCTTTTGGATTTTTTTTCTAAAAATAAAAAGGGTTATTCCCTAAATGAGTATTGTTACTTTCATGGTATCTTGATGATGGGGTGATGGACTGCTTTCTTAACTAATATTCAATGTAAGGGGCAAACTTGGACTTTTTCGTTCTTTGGTACAACTTCATCAAGTGCAGAATCACCAGCCAGTTAAGGGAGGTAATTGTCCTGCTCTACCCTGTGCTAGTGAAGCCTCCCCTTGAGTCCTATGTGCAGTTTTCAATGCCACAATATAAGAAAGACATAAAGCTATTAGTGAGCATCCAGAAGTGCCACAAAGATGGTGAAGGGTCTGGAGGGGAAGCTATGTGAGAAGCTTGGACACTTGGTTTGTTTAGCCTGGAGGAGACTGAAGGGAGACCTCATTGTGGTCTTCAGCATCCCCACGAGGGGAAGTGGAGAGGCAGGCAGTGATTTCTTTACTCTTGTGACCAGTGCCAGGTTTTGAGGGCATGGCCAGAAGCTGTATCAGGGAAGATGTAGATCAGATATAAGAAAAGAGGGTGGTTGGGCCCTGGAACAGGCTCCCCAGGGAGGTGGTCACAGCACCAGCCTGACGGAGTTCAAGAAGTGTTTGGTCAATACTCTCAGGCACGTGGTGTGACTCTTGGGCTGTTCTGCACAGAACCAGGAGTTGGACTTCAGTGATACTCATGAGCCCTTTCCAGATATTCTGATTCTGTGGTTTGTTGTGATTCTGTAATGTTTCAGGAGGACTAAGATTATAATGTATCTCTCTAGCCTTCATGCTTCGGTATTTTCCAAATTTTTAAAATTTCAAGATATTTCACAAATAACTGGTTTGCTTCAAAAGTAGCTCCTTTTTTGGAAAAACTTCACAAACGAGTCGTAATTCAGACATGCTTTAGCAACTCAGGAAGATTGTGTTTTATTTGTGGTTTTGTTCCCTCAGTAGTAGGTAAAAGCCAGAAAATGTGATGAAGAGGAGGAATGTAGATTATTGAAGTGTTTCTGTCTATGCGAAACTTACAATTCAAAGTACCGAGTCCAGCCCTTAGTAGGTCTTGCACTAGATAACTGTGATGATGGGTATTTGAGTAATAAAGTAACATTGCTATATGAATAATATCTTCAGAGAAACATACAGTATCTGTATGACTCAGGTATTGAACTCTATTTCTTTGTAAGTAGTTACCTTTCCCAACACTACTGAGAGAAAACATACTTGTCAAGGTACTTGCATAGTGGCCATTGGCTGTTTTACAGCATTGTACAAATTGGTTTTATGACCAATTATGACAAAGTGCTTTAGAACTGTGTGGGTTAGTCATGAGGTTTTCTCTTTGTAGATGGATTTGAGGTATGCCTTAAGCAAATTAATATGGACTTAAAATATAGGAAGTCCAAATTAAACTAATGACGTCCACCTGAGAGTTTATCTTTAGCATTCTCTTATGATTGAGTGTTGATTTTAAATCTCTGGGTTTTTTCTTTTATCACACAGTGTACTAGCAATCTGTCTTTAAATTGTAAACATACAATTGTTAACTCTTATGATTCAAGTTTGTAAATGCACCAGTTGTATTGTAAGCTCTGGTTTATGGCTGAGTAAGTCTTTATTACCTATTGGCAGCTAGGCTTTCATGGAGCTGTATTAAAATATGTGCACTTTCTACTGCCAGTAGAACTGTGCGAATTAAGTTTGTGCTCATTTTCTTTGGCAGGTGTGGCAATCACTTTGTTTCCAGTGTTTTGGTCATGAAAAATATGCTTATAACTCTTCATAAAATATTAAATGCATCAGGCAGCAGTAGTCACTTCCATGTTCCTTGAATTTCAGTTAATGTTTTGTTGTTGCATAGGTGGTTACAAACTTTCATACAGCCAGCGATCTAAATATTGTAAACAGCAAATGATTTAGGGATTTAATTTACTTTATAACTGTTCATCATTACAGCTAACTTACCTTAAAATAATTGGTTGTAAAAGTTTAATCTTAGCAACTCAGGGAGATCAATAATTCATTTCCAATATGGCCTAGCAGTATGTTTTATTAAAATATGGCAGTATACTTCTTAAAGTGCAAGGAATAGTCTCTGATAAACGTGAAACTTTGGTAACTTTGCCATTTGATAAAGGTTACTTAAAAATGATAATGAATAGTCTCTTTAGGCATAAATTTTAGAACTCTCGTGTCACTGTTAGGTGTAACCCTGGTGTGGGTAAGGTACGCACAGCTGGGGTTGTGCAGTAATCATTCCTCTCTCTTACAGCTAAGGTTCCAGTCTCCTGTTTTAAACATACAAGTGCTGTGATCTTTTACCAAAGGATCAAAGAAATGAGTGATGCTTTTCATGGGTTCTGTCAGACATATATTGAAATAATCTGGAATTCCATTTGTCCTTAGTTAACTGCTGCTTTGTGGTGTAAATGTGCTCATTTGTATGCATATTGTTTAAAAAGATGTTTTATTGTCTTTCAGCAGAAAGCTGTAAAATCTAAATGAATGAAATAGAAATCTTAAAATATGCCTTTTAAGATGACATAATTACATTTTAGAAAATAAAAGGTATTGAAAATAAAGAAAAACATCTGTAGTAGTAGCTTTGTACCTGATCTTCAGTAAGTATATGGATGAAAATAAAATGTGACTCTGAATAAAAATGCAGTTGTTGGCAGATTACAACTTCCTTGCCCTCAGATGGTGGCTTATTACCTCTTGTCCTAGGACTTCTTTTGGTGCTTTTTTGGTAGAGAATTCTACTTTTTGTAGCATACAATGGGAAAAAAGGTCATGGTTTCATGTAATTATAAAGTGCTTTAGATGGCTTTCTTAGTGCAATAGTCCAGAAAAGTAATCGATTTTTATTTATGAGGTAAGATAGAAGAATTTAGTATAAATTTATGTTTATCTAACTTGCATTTGGAATCTTTTTACTTTTCAAGAAGCCTTTAAATGGCAGATAAATAAGCATATAAAATTTTAGCTTTCTCCTCTTATATTTTATATCTTGTAACAGGAATGCTGACATAGCTAGAACTTCTTGACTCTCAAAAGGAGTTATTTTTTTTCCCCCCATCATTCTGATACCAGTGTAACTTTTGCTTCTCTGATAATTGGGTCATTATCAGGCTGCAGTGTTAAGCAGTGTAACTTCTTTCCTTTCTAGGACATTGCCGACATTGTGGTTGATTTGATAGTTCTTAAAAGTATCTTGAAGGGAGAAAACATCATTTAAGAGTGAACTGTTGCTGCTGCTTCCTCCTCTTAACCCCCAACCATCAATTACTATGTTATAATGTCAAAATCAGATATAGATACATCGACAGATTTTCAGTTAAGGAAAACAGGTAGTTGACAAAAATTTTTAATGCAGTTAAATGATATTTGTACTAAACACCTTTTAAAAGTTTGTGTATTTACATCTAAAAGAGGTTCGTGTAATAAACATGAAACTATCTAAAAGGGGATTATGTAATTAATATCTTCTAAATATCTTCTAAGAAACATGTTCATTTCCTGTATGCTTTTCATGAAGCTTCAAGGGACATTATTTTGCAATTTCCTTGAACTTCATATTTATCAGCAATGTCATCTCCATAATTGAAAGTGAGAAAGTAGAAACAGGAGACATTTTTTCCCCTCCCTTGATAGTCATGAGATGAATATGTACCCTAGTCATGGGAGAAGATGATCATTCAGAGCTAGAATAATTTTGGACATACTGATACAGAATTTCCTTTCCATGATGGTGTGCTTATTTGCCATGTCTTCATTTGCTTTTGCATCTTTAGTCTTTTGGAAAAACTTAAAAATGACCTTCAAGTCCTTACATTACAGACACAGGGATTTCAAATGTGCCTGTTTTCTGTGCATTTGGTAGAGTCAGTTGTTTCTGTTCCAAGGTACAGTTTGGAATTCATTAGAGGATAGGAATAGATGTTCTATTGTGGTCTGTTATATTGTGACCATGTAAGAGTTTGAGCAATGATGTCGTCTGCATTTCTCTGGTGATGATGCAAGAGGGAAAGTGCAATATTGGACTGTTGAATAAAAGAGGTGGAAAGTAATTAAACTCACAGGCAGTCTTAGTTCATAGCAACACTTGTATGGATCTTGTTTGTTTGTTTGTTTGTTTGAAATCCCTACCAGTAAATCAAGCCTACAGAGTCCTTTTTACAAAGTCCTTTTTACTTCTCTTACTCTGGGAGTTGAAAGACCAATTTCTGCTGTAAAATAGGGACCCCTATTGGAAAAGCTAGGAATATCAACCAACAAAGCCTAAGAGACCAGTCATTTTTTGGAATCTCATACTTTAATGTTCTTAAACACCAAGGCAGCTACCTAAGACAAGACTTCAAACTTGATTTAAACTGGATCTGTGACAGTTGTACCTTTTCTAAATGCTATGTCTCTTAAGGTGTGATTTTTAAAGCAAAAGAGTAATTCTAAATCTCTTGTTCTAGAGCAAAAGTGGAATCTTGAGTATACACAAATAGCTGTAAAAATTCATGAGGCACCCTTCTGCTTCCTGCTACATCTCCTCAGATTTCAGTGCTGTATTAAGATCAAATTGTCTAGAACAGTGGTGCTTTTCCTGCAGTTTGCAGGGAAGAATTATGCCTGCATATTGCAAGGAAGTGCCTATGTGACTCTTCACAGCCTTGCTTCATTGATTCATAGTGCAGATGGGCTAGCTAGCAGAAACTCAGTGATGATTTCTGGAAGTGGTTTGCTGGAAAAAAGGGCACTTTAAACATACAGATCTTGCATGTCTATTAAGGCTGTTCCTGCAGATTCAGTTGAACTAGGATTGTTTGTTTTATATCAAAACTGATTTGCTTAAACCTTCATATTCGTCTAGCTGAAATGAAACATTCCAAAACTTAGCAGATTTTGAGCTCAGTTCATGGTGAATTTTTCAGAGGTTTGGTAGTGTAGTTAATATTGCTGAGTAATTATGGTTTTGTTCTGTACCTTAGGGATTATAGTCAGTTGCAAAAAGTAAATGTAAACTTCCTTGTTCACTGCATTTTCATATAAATAGGAAACCAAGATAAAGCAAGTTCATTTTTCCTCATGGGAGATTAAAATTTGAGTTACACCTATTCAAAGAGTAGGAGTGGTGAGGCTTAGAGAAAAACTGAGAAATTCTTCCTCAGTCTATTTTATAAACCCTGCAGTGAATGTTATTTCCTTTCCAAGGCTACTATAAATTCCTTAGCAGAGCAATTAAATAATGTGTTCTTGTTGCCTATGGGCATCTGAGAAAAAAACTAACCTAGGTATCAGAGTTATGTTTCTGTTTCTTTAGCTGGGACAGAAGTCATCACTAAATGCAATTTCTATAGATTTGGTAAGAAGCAGTCTCTTGTCAGTCTTCAAAAGCCTATGTTATACTCAGAGCATTGTTAACAAATTATTATGAGGATCTGGAGGCTTATTTTTTTTTGTGGTATTTTTTTTTTCTTTTTAATGAACTGCTGAAATGGCTGTCTTGTAGATAATTAAAGTCTGATATTTCAGTGTATAATGATGTACAGCACTGAAGCAAAGCACTTGCTATTTGTCGTTAGAATTGGCTGATCCATCACTGAAAGTATCTGCCTGGGAAAACAAGACTGGAAGGGCTTTTCTGGCTCATGGAGTTCAAGCTTGGTTTCTGCAGAGCCTTTCCTTGTTGTGTGTTACCATATGGTGTCTTGAAGTAGTTGAGATTCATTCTCCACCTCTGCCTTCTGAATAGTTGTACCCTGTGGAATTTCAGATGTGGATTAAGTTCTTTATTGTTACCATAATAAAATAATACGGTCTGGCCTTGTTCTACTAACAGTGCATGTGTTTGCTCAAATTTAAATTTATTTACCTTTTTACAGAAATTTGTTCACGTTTTTTCCTATAATAATATATTACAGGAAAATATATTTCCTATAGTAGTATATTTTCATATACTTACAAGTATGTTTCAGTGACTGAAATAAGTAAAATGCCATCAAAACTAGTAGGAAGAATAAATAAATTAGGAGTCTAGGTCTTCTGGCTTTTGCAGAGTTTCTTAATATTTATGTGCTTGAGAACATTATATACTGTCTGTAGTTCAACTGATCTGCAGCAGCAGGGTCTCAGATGAGTATTAATTCATAAAGCTTACTGGGAGAAGGAGCTACTCTGAAGTGGTAAAACCTTATTTGACTTTGTATGTTAACTTTGATTTTTAATTTGTGCCTTGCGGTTTTCATGTTGGGTTAAGGAATAGAAGAAAATTAGTGTTTAGGGAGGGGATGGCATCTGCACAGGAAAAATTTCTAGGTTCATGTAAGACTTCTTGAGACCCTTCTCATCTGTTCCTTCCCTCCCTTCTTCCCAGAATTCCCAGAAGTGCTTCTCAGAGAAATGTATTTAAATATCTTTATCTGTTTCATCCCTCTTGGGAATTCAAGAGAAGTTAAAAAGGACCAATATTTTACACTAATTTAAAGTTTCAGTAACCTAGTTCACGTTAACAGCCAGTGATATAAATGGAGTAAATGATGTCCAGCATTTTTCAGTTTTCCAGTAATTTGTTTTTCATTGTGGTTCTTGAGCACTAAGGTCAATGCTTATGCTGTCCTAGCTGTAATGGTACACTGGGGCGAAATAAATTGCAGATTATGGCTGATGCCATTAGTAAATGAGATTTCATGAACTTTGCTGTGGGTTCTTTTCATCACCTCTACAGCTGCCTGCTCTGCCGCTGCCAGGTGTTTCTGCCCACGCAGCACAGTTGGCAGAGCAGATGAGTGCCCGCGCCTCACTTCACAGAATGCAGTCTGACATGTTAGCTTACATTGCAGATGAGCAGGGCTTTTAAGTTGAAGATTAAATCACAGTTTGCAGTAAAGCAGCTTCTGAAGCTGTTGTGAGAATGCTGCCTCTTGGGAGGGGGGCAGAGCAGACAGCTGCAGGCATGAACACTTTAAACATTGCAGTAAGAGGCAGAGGTTTGGCAAAATTCTAGGGGTTTTTTTTTGCAAGTATAGCTGATAGTGCTGGAGGTGAGGGTGTGTGGGAACTCTGCAGTTGGCCTGTGTAAGTTTACAACCCTAGATAGATTTCAAAATGGACACCTTGAAATGCTTGCACTTGCAACTACTGTAAAAATCAGCCAAAGTTATTCTTTCAAATCTGCCTTCCCTGGCCTTGAGCTTCAGTTTGTGGGACCTTGGAAAAAAAAAATACAGCTGAGGATTGTAATAGCTTCTTGTTCTTGTTAAGGTACATTTGCATTTACATGTAGACTACTTAAAATGGGGCTTTCTCATTTACCTTCTTTGTGGCAAAGGAATCTCAAAGTCAGGCTTGTGTGCATCTCAGTAGTTTCTTTCAAATGAGATCAGGAAATGTTTTGAATTTTGAAATTTTGTTACCACAGAGGTTTCATTATATCTGAGTATAAATTACATTGCAGCTACTTCTGAGCATGGGATCGTTCAATTAATGTTCTGAATTCACACAACTAAAATTTGGAAGCGCGTCCCCCTGTGGTTCAGACCAAGTTAATTTCATAGTTTTGTTTGTACTAGATTGATGCACATTTCTAAGGCCTAAGCAGGTTTTAGATTCACCTTTACTTGGTTTGTGCATAAAGTTATTTGCATGTATGAAATCTGCTCAGCAGATGGTCTGCAGCTGACAGGTACCTTTAACCAACCAATATGTTCCCACATTGTCCTGATTTGAGTGGTACTTAATTTCCGTATCCTGTTCATAAACTCCCCCTAAAGCTGGGTATCCTTGGTGAGTTCTGAAGTGAAATTGACCTTTGGCAGGGAACTTAAATATACATGAGAAAGTTTGCAACCAAGAGCATTGCAAGAGATGTGACAAAAGTTTTGCTCATCCAAATATAAGAAATGGAATTAACTGGGCAGAAGAGGAGTAGTTATGCTGGAAACTTCTCTGGTGATAGAAACCTTCTGGAGGTAGAGTCTTCTGTTAGTTTGTCTGTGAGCACAATAAAACCCCAAAACACAAACCGAAACAAAAACCAAACCACCAAAACACCAGAATAAAATTACTTTCTGACGTAGGAAAAGACGGTCCAGGAGCGTGATCTGACTTGGAGTTGGGGAGGGGTTTGTTATTGAGTGGAATACTACTGCCTGGGTTTTGAGTAAATCAGGTCTTCTTTCTCTGTTTTGCTGTACAGAGTGCCAGATGTCACTGATACCAGTATTTGAAGAATGTACTGTTCACTTGCATTGAAAAATGTCATTCTTGTATGTCTGCTTGAAGTATTTAAATATAAATGTAGTAATATGTAATTCTGAGACTACAGGAAAGGTGTGCTGATGTTTTGAAGCCTTTTTTCTCTGTATAATTCAAAGTGGATGTAAAATTTGCAACACCTTTATTTCATCAAGTGGAAACAGGTAGTCAGGTCATCATTCTTTCTCTACTTTGGATTTTTATGAAGTTAAATACATTTTGAGCTGAAGGCTTCACAAAGCACAACATTGTTCAGTTTATAGTACAGCAATTTGAAATGCAGAGTCTTTCTAGACCGCCTGAGTCAGTACTTGTGTGTAATACTTACAAATGAATAGGAACTGATTATTTTAGTTGTATACAGGTTGTATTTAAAACTGTTGATTATAAAAGATCAGTATTTTAACATTGCAGTTTCATAGGCTCCTACTTACTACCACAGGAATGTTTTTCAATACTTTGTGTAGTTCTTGAAGTTGAAGTCTGCTAATATTAGAGGAATAATCTGAGATGTGCCTGAGCAGGCTATTTTTGCATGCCTTACATGCATAGTGGGGCATGAGGCCAGTCATTATCTGTTTTCAGCCAAGAGTGCATTTTTAAGATACCAGCTTGTATTAATGACTGATACCATCAATCTTACATTTAAAAAGCAGTATCTTACTATGGAAATATTAGTTACATATTTTTGAACTAGGAAAAATTTTTTTCTAGCAGAATAGTGCAAGTATCGTTCTTGCTTTAAATAGACTTAAGTTCTACTCTAGCAAGTGTCCAATCTTAGACACACAGTTGCTGGGACCATGAGCTGCTCATTGTGACCAAGACTGAGCTTTACTTTTTTGGTGGTCATCTTGAAGCAACTTGGAGATCTGTCTTGGAAAGGACTAGATCACCAGTAATAACCAGTATAAGTGTTACATACCTTCTTCTTTCACTAGACTGTCTTTTGGGGAGAATCTATGTGGGTTCATATGCTAATTTGCAATTTTCTTAAGTACTTTCTAGCGTAGTAAAGTTTCAATGTGGTATTGGAGAGAGTGGTTTTGAAATCATTGTTCAAATGCCTCCTGGGTTATTCTGTTTTCCCTGCTATGTTCTGTTCTATTTTTAATGTGCTGCATGATGCAAAAATAATAAAAATCTGGGGAGTTATTTTTATAATTTTTTTTATTCTCTTTTAATGGGGATGAGAATCTACCTCTCTCCCATGCAGGTATTCGTCTATTTTGCATTATGAAGGCAACAAGATAGTTTGTTGATCAGTTTTTATTTTTTTGCTAGAGGTAGTCATAATGCCTAAGGGTAGGTTTATCTTGAACAAAGTAGAGGAAATGGATGATGATGGTAAAGCACTGAAAATACCATTTATTCTGTTAGACTTGTACTAGAAAGTACGGATTTGTTAGTCCCTGATAGTTGCAGTGCCATTAGTATGTTAGCCTTAAATGCCAAATGTGGCATCTCACAGTGCTGTGAGGGCTGTGTAGTTCATATGGTCTTCACTGCAACTCAGGCTCACACTGAAGTGAGGTTTCTTTGCAGCCATTCCTATTTCACTGACTTTTCATTTTGTTATTGGAAGTAATTTCTAAAAAAGATATGGATGGCCTTCTTAAAAAAAACCCAACAAAACAACTTTTCCTGCCACTTGAGCGTTTGTATGGAAGATGAGGTCAACTAGTTACTTTACCTTTTGATCTTAAGCACTTTGGAACATTTTATTTTATGGGGCTTTGAGGGAGATACCTGGCAATACCATTTTTTTTCAGGGGTATAATGGATGGAGAGTGGAGCATTTCTTGACAACTTAAACAGAAGATTTAGGGTAACATCTTGCCTTGCTTGTAGGTCCACTGGTCTCCTTGCTCGGTTCACTTTGTGCAATGTATTTTACTGTAAGTGAATTAAAAGTGACATTATAAGCCCTTTTTTTGACAGCTGTTTTTTGGAACATGTTTGCCTTTTAGTTTGACATATACTTCTGTGTTTCTCTTTAAGAAGTTGACTTAAATTGTGTAATTTCACATTCCTGAAAATAATTGAAGCTTTTTCCTTGAAAGCATGTTGCCTGATTTAGCTAAATTGCAAGCAATGAAAATGCTGTAATGAAAAGAAAGCGGATAACGTTGATCTGTGTGTATTAACATGATTGTCCTTTTCTGTTTTTGTTTTTTTCAGGAGAGAAATAGAAACAAACAATAACTATATGGAGATGTCCTGCTAGAATACAACACTAATGATGTAGACTCTGGAAATGCCTAATATGTCTAAGAAGACGTTATTAAAGCTTTTTTCTGCTTAAGGTGACATCTTTGAACACTTTAACACGAAATTGACTCTTCTTGTAATGGTTCTCATCAGTGCATCTGCCCTTATACTCTCTCACCAAACACACTTGAGAACTGTACCTTCGTCAAGCACTTTCTGTCCTGAAGCTTTTAGCAGTATCTGCTGTCTTTTGTATTTATGCATCCTAGCTAAGGCACAGGAGACCGAACGAATGCAAGGATTCATTAACTCTTTGAATTTGTTAACTACTAACATTTAACCATTAGAAGTGGTTCAATGATGTGAGATTCACATTGCTTCAACTTAATTTTTTCTTTGTTGTAGTTTTTTTAATTGTCAGTTTTTAGCTATTCAACAGATTAAAAGCAAATCATGCCATATTTAGTCCTGGAGTAAAACTCAAGTCTAAATGTTCATGTGAAAATTATTGTAGTAATCTTTTAATATGGCAAAGCAACTTTAAGCTGCAGTTTAGCCAAATGAATCGTAACATGAAATTATAATAGAATGACATTTCCCTTGTTTCAAACTGTTTGGTGTAAGAGAATATTAATATGCAGCTTGGTGGACACCACCAGTTAATGCACATTTCTTTATTTTTTTTCTGTAACATGTATACTGAAAAAAGTGCATTTGTCTGAGGAACTGTTTGTTTGCTACCACTCAATGAATCTCAGTTTTGAGTAAATGTACCTCAGTCTAAATCAGACTTTTTATGACCTTTATAACTACATTTAAAATAATCTTTAATTCCTATTTCTGGGTGTTTGCAAGCCTGACAGATTGCTATCATGAAAGTGAAAATTTACTCCTCTAGGTGATTCACTAGCTAAATAAACATAATTCTTGTTTAGCGAGCATATACTCTGTTTCTCAAATTTTTTTGTTTCATTGTGCCAACGTTGAGGTGTTTTTCCCCCTATTTGAAAATATTTTGAAAAAAAATCTTTGGTCCATGGAGTTGACATATTCATAACCGTGTTAAGATGATTTTTGTTAGAACCATGCAACAAGAATTTTAGAACACATATTAAACGGGCCAGTTCTGTACTAATTTTTAACCTCTAAAGAGTGTATCTTCTGTTTCAGTTCTTACAGCAACACTTTCTGTCTGCTGAAAGAGAATATTGAAAAACTGTTAAGCGGGTGTATTGACTGTACAAATTACTGAACAACCTGTACCAAACTCCAGGGATAGCTTTCTCTTTTTAGAACAGCAATGTAGAAGTCAGATATCTTATAGCTTAAAATAGCAGTAGCACATATTATTTGAACATGTTTCATGTCTTACTGTCCAACACAGATGTTTATATTGTGTTTCAAGTCCTTCATTTGCAAATTTTGGCAGTCAGAGTTCTGGAGCTTAAGTAGCGAAGGTTTGTTTTGAATACAGACTATTTTGCTGACTTTTGCTTTCTTTCTTCTTA
>WEIT01037775.1:0-12396 GCA_013389985.1 Dryoscopus gambensis
AGATCGCTGCTCTTCCAGGGCCTGGGGGAGATAAAGAAACAAAAGATGCAGCAACCAAACCAGGACCACTGAAAAAAGCATCTGCAGTGAAGGTAAGAGGTTGTCTGTCTGTGATTGCATCAAATAGTTACTTACTGCAGACCAAAGGTGGCCTGTTGAACGTCTCCTTCCACTGAGCTACTATCAATGTCTTTTTGCAGGAGTAGGTGAGCCTAATAGCAAAAGGAATCTGGGATGTTCTGGGAATGTACTTGAAGAAATCTTGGTTTTTAATGATACAAACTGTCTTGTCACTTATGTCTTAATATCAGATCTTGATTTTGAAATAGTGGTAAGACTGGAGGCATTCAGAGGAGCCTCACATATTGTAACATTGATGTGCTCTGTGATACAGTAATACTTGGCTGAAGTCAACATTTCTTATAACTAGCAAGGTTACTAATAAAGTGTTGGGTATTTTTTTAGCATCGTTTTTAGTTTGTTCCTTTGTTTATTTGGAAATAATTTGAACTGTTAGCCTGTATTTCTTTAATATTATTCTTTGGATTTTAAAAATTGACTGCAGTAGATGGTCTTTGTAATATGCTACTTAGTTCTTCAGGTGGGATACGTGGAAGTGAATAGGAGAATAGGTAAAATTCTTGAAATCTGTTGGTACTCAGGTAACCTGAGAAAGAGACGCCAGTAACAAGTTTAGTATTTAACCAGTATCCATAGGAGAATATACAGATGAATGCATTATTTCCTGAACTTTCACAAATACATACATTCTTTCCTTTTTCGTCTTTCATTGTCTTGTGCATCCCTTTTACGTTTTGTAATACCTGTAGTCTAAAAGCAGTATAATAGTTTTCTGCTAGAGCTTATTTAATTATCTCTGCCTGCAGTTGTTTTGCTGTCAAAGAGATATGTATTTTTTTGACATTAGAATATAGCAGTGTAGTATAGGAAAGACAGCAGTTCTTTGGATATCTGAGCTAGAGACCTATTTGATCTTGGCTAACTTGTCCATTAACTTTCTAGGCTGGGGCCCCACCGAAGAAAGGCAAACCAGCTACAGCTGCAGGTGTAGGAAGTGCTGGGGCTAAAGGCAAGAAGGGTCCTGAGACCAAAGAAATATTTGAGTCGGAGCTCTCTGTGAGTATTCTGCTAATCTCTGAAATACAAACTCCTCTGTGATTGCAGCTTTGGTTTATCAGTTCTTCAGGTACTAGAAAATTTTTCGCTGTGGTTGTTTGGTTTTGTTAGGAGAAGGGAAAGCAATATGTATAAATTGGTAACTGGTGAGGTGGGTCCTTGGTAAATACATCTGTTCTTCAGGCTGTTGGCACCAGGCCATATAGGAGAGTAAGCAATAAATTATGCTTATATAGCCTTATAACAGGGTATATTGTTGTCCCTGAAGTAGGAAAAGATGCAAAAACCAATGATACTTCATATGTAATTTAGGACACATGATTTACTGAAGAAGTCTGTTATTAAAAGCCTGAGAATACATTATTCTGGAGTTTACATTGAAATCTGAAGTGAAATAAAGTAATAACTAAATGAACTAATATAAATCTGTTCTATGCTGTTTGTATTAAGTTACATTTCAAAAAAATTACTGAATTCTGCATGTTAGCTGAGCATCTACCTACTTTCTTGATAGGGAACTAGGTAAACTCAGGTATCTGTAGGTCAAACAGTAACAAAAAAACCTATTAAAGCTTTGCTAGATTTATCTGCAAGTTTTTTGGACTGTCAATCCAAACCATAGTTATATTTGGAATGTTGCTTAGAATAAGTAACTTCCATTGTGTATCCAGTTTATATTGCTAGTTTATACAGTAGAAAATGAAAATACAGTTCCTGAAGGTGATGCAGACACCAGTAAAACAAGGGACGTTTTTATCACTAGATAATTTTAATTTTCCATTTTGCTGAAGAAGATAGGTCTTCTCCTGTCTGCCCTCATCAACTGCTGATTTGTTGTTGTCAGTGTTTATTCAGACTTGATCCAAAACTACCTTGCAAATTTTAGGTTACCTCTGCTTGACTCTGTAAGCAGATAGTTGGTAGTCAAGATTATTTTTGACTGCACAGTTTCTCATACTCTCCAGGGATTAGTTTTCTGTTGCAGTGCAATTTAGCAGCTTTCTAAACCCACAAGACCCCAAAACTATAATCTATATTAAAATCTTTCAGGGTCAGGCCAGTATACTATCTGTCCTTAAGGTTGCTGCCCTCCTCTGAAGAGATACAGTGGAGAGTTAACCTTGTTCTGATCTGTCTGCAGATAGAAGTATGTGAAGAGAAAGCTGCTGCTGTCCTTCCAGCTTCTTGTATCCAGCAGTTGGATAGTGGTAACTGGAAAGAGAGGCTTGCCTGCATGGAGGAGTTTCAGAAGGTACGTTTGTAACAGTTGATAAGAGAGACAGTAGGGAGAGAGAAAACAAGTATAAATTTCTTCAGTTCTTTAGGCCTGGTAAGTCTCCTGAAATACATACTATTAGTACTTGTATGTCAGCACTTCAGATGGATTAAACAATGCTTGCAAAAGCCAAATGGCTTATATGGTTTAAATTCCATAACAATAGTGGAGTAAGTATTTTACCTTAAAGTAGGTAGTTGTGCTTTTGTCAAAAAAACTTGTATTTTGATTTATACTTAGAGGTCTTTTTAAAACTCCAAATAATTCTAAAGCTTGGTCTCAAAGATAGCTAGATTTAAACAAAAGGTTTTGCAGTGACTAGGCCAGATCTGTTGCAAGTAAGTTCCTGCCATTTGCGTGTTAGGCAGCAATTGATTATAATTGATTTCAACTGTTTGCCAGTTGAAATTTTTATGTTTAGAGGCTTATACAATACTAGCGGTCTTCACAGCTGGTAGAAAGTGCTTCATGTAGTCACAAACAAAAAAAAGCATCACATGTCACTCAGATGATATCCATCAGACAACTTTTTAGAGTTCACATTCAAAAAAGCTTCAACTATAGATGTACTAGTTCATACCACTACACCATTACAGCTGTGACTTGAGTTTTTAATATTTTGGTGGGAAAAGTGACTAACTTCAGTTAGGAAATGGTGACTGGCTGCATTGAAATGCTGCTGCAGAAGCCTGCTTTACTCAAATGTTGCCGTTTCAGTTGAATGAGTAAGGCTAACAGCTAAACCCCAGTAATTTAGATCATATTCAGTCTTAATCTCTGCTGAGTAGTCAGCATTCCAACATGAAAGGTGCATAATATACTTCATCTTAAAAAACAAAAGCAGCGTTTTGAGGGGCAGGTGGGTTATTTGGGGCGTTTTGTTTGTTTGTTTTTAGTTAAGCGTTAAATTCCCATGGTTGGAATGGCTGGTAGTGATTGTTACAGACACTTGTTAAAGAACATTAAGGGAGTAGTGATGTGAATGCTGTTGGTTAAATGTTGCCTCAGTACCTCAGGATCTTTTTTAAAAAGGCTCTTCAGGTAAGTTATTATGCTGAGAATTTCTGTAATTTAATTCAGTATTAAGAAAATACTTAGAGGACAGTTGAGAGCTTCTGTTTGAGTTTTGTATAATTTGTGACCCACTGGCTAACTTCATGTTTATCCCTTAGGCTGTTGAGCTTATGGAGAGAAGTGAAATGCCTTGCCAAGCTCTAGTAAGAATGCTGGCCAAGAAACCTGGTTGGAAGGAAACAAATTTTCAGGTAATACATTACCCTCCAGTAAGTAAACAGTCCATCTTTTGTTCATATAATTAAGTAGCTTCCAGCTAAAAGGATGTAAGTGCATATGTCACTGTGGCTACAGTTCTATCTGTAATCAATGAGAATATAAACTCTCAAACTGGATTTTATTTCTGTTGAGATTTGAGACTTAGATGTCATCCAAGGTATCTAAAGATTATCTTTAAATGTATACATATACATGTGCATATATATGTAAGCATGTGTGTGTATATACGTTCTAAAAGATACTGGCAGCCCAGTACTATTGGTTGTGTGTATATGTAACGGTATTTGTGTGTATACATGGTTTTTGTATATGATCACACAAAATGTGTGTGTATATAAAATATCTGTGTACATAATTACTTTTACATATTCAAATGTGTATATGTGTACAAATACAAATTTTGTGTGTACGTTTATGTTTACCCACAAATACATATAATTCTTACGTGTATCTGTAGATAGATAGAATAAGAAAAATTGGACTAAAGTACACAAAGACATGAGTAACTTTCTTGCTCTAATGGACATTGCAGGTGATGCAGATGAAACTGCATATAGTTGCATTGATTGCACAGAAAGGAAATTTCTCCAAAACTTCAGCACAGGTTGTGCTGGATGGTCTTGTAGACAAGGTTGGGGACGTGAAATGTGGAAGTAATGCAAAAGAGGCCATGACAGCAATAGCAGAAGCGTGTCAGTTGCCATGGACTGCTGAGCAGGTGAGTGAGCAGCAAAGGTATTCTTTCAGTAAATAAAATCAGAAATAATATGTGGGGTGTCCTTTCGGTCTGAGGAGTAAATCGCAAATCTTTGATTTTTCTGTATTGCATTAAAGTGATTTGTTTGCTCTCAAGATGCTTCCTGAGGCAGAAATTAAGTACATATTCCTCTAAAATTGAAAACAGAATCATAGGATGATTTGAGTTGGAAGGGACCTTAAAGATCATCTAGGTGCTCCCCCCACACCATGGGTAGGGATACCTTCTACTGCTCAAAGCCCCATCCAGCCAGGCCTTGAACATTCCCTTGAACGTTCCCAGGCCCTTCCAGGGATGGAGCATCTACAACTCTTTCAGTTCAGATCCGTTCCTCTTTGTCCTACCACTGCATGCCCTTGTCAAAGGTTTTCTCGGAGGCCTCCTTCAAGTACTGAAAGGCCACAATAAGATCACCCTGGAGCCTTATCCAGGCTAAAAAATTCCAATTCTGTCAGGCTTTCTTCATAGGAGAGGTGCCTCCCATCCTTTTAATCATGGCAGCCCTGCTTTGTAGTCATTCCAACAGATCCATGTCCTTCCTGTGCTGAAGGCCCCAGAGCTGAATGCAGCACTGCTGGTGGGGTCTCACAAGACCAGAGCAGAGCAGAGGGGCAGAATCCCCTCCCTTGCCCTGTTGGTCACACTGCTTTTGGTGCAGCCCAGGACACAGCTGGCTTTCTGGGCTATGAGTGCACATTGCTGGCTCATGTCCAGCCTCCTTGGAAGGGCTGGACGCACTCTCTCATGCACGCTCTCTCTCCATTCATCCCCCAGCCTGTGTTGATGCTAGGAGTTGCCCTGACCTAGGTGCAGCAGCTTGCACTTGGCTTGTTGAACCTTTTGAGGTTTCCATGGGCTCACTTCTCAAGCTTGTCCAGGTCCCTCTGGATGGCATCCTGTCCTTCAGGTGTGTCAACTCCACCACTCAGCTTCTTTCATCTCAAACTTGCCCTCAGGATACCCTCAATCCTTTTGTCAGTCATTTATGACATTAAATGGCAGTGGTCCTAGTATGGATCCCTGAGGGGTGCTGCCTGTCACTGATGTCCATCAGGACTCTGAGCCATTGACCACTACCCTCTGGATGTGATGGTTCCTCTAATTCATTATCCACAAGAGTCCACCCGTGAAATCCATGTCTCTCCAGTTTAGATAGAGAAGGATGTTGTGGGAGCCCTTGTCAAAGGCCTGACAGAAGTCCAGATACATGGTATCTGTAACTGCCCTGATGTAATTGCTCTATCATAGAAAGCCGTGAGGTTGGTCGGGAGGGACTTGCCCTTGGTGAAGCCGTGCTGACTGTCTCAATCACCTCCCTGTCCTCCATGTGCTTCTGGGAGGATGTCTTTCATGATCTTCTGAGGCACAGTAGTAATGAATAATTATTCAGTGCCTTTTTTTTTTTTTTTTTTTTTTTAATACTGCCAAAGCTGATCCAAATCCATAATAAAGGTATCTCTGGCTGCCTTTAAGTACTTCAGGAGCTTCTGGTTCACTTCAGTTCCAGTTATATCCTGCTACAGTAACACAATTGCTTTTTCCTCTTCTGTTAGCCCAGCTTTTTCTGTTCACTTGCCCTGTGTTTTTTGCAGCTGTCTTCACTTCTTAATTACAGTGCTTTGTCATCTGATTTGCTAGTGAAAGTTTACACTTAACTCTCTTCTATTCCAGGTTGTGGCTATGGCTTTCTCTCAGAAGAATCCTAAAAACCAGTCAGAAACTTTGAATTGGCTTTCAAATGCAATTAAAGAGTTCGGCTTTTCTGGGTAAGTCTTTTAAGTAAATTGCTATGAGAAACTTGAAAGAAAATGTTTCTAATCTGGAACTAAGATTCTGTTCATCTGAACTCTAGTTCCATAAACTCTGATACTAGCCATGCTCTTCTAGCTCTTCAGTATATAACTGAAAGTGTCTGGCATTACTAGTATGATAGGATGTGATTACACTGCTAGCTGCTTTGTTCATCACTCGACCTTCTCTGAAGAGCATTTGTCCTAAACTTAAGGTACTTATAGGTGTGGGCTGGGCACAGAGCTGCGGTATTGCATTGTCTCTTATACTCGTTCTACTTGGATACACCTGCACCCAGGTGGACCACTATATTTTATAGTTTAAAAGAAAAAAAACACAACAGAATCTGACACCCTACAGAAGAGTACATACCAGCATGCCTGTTAATCTCCTTGGGGAGACATTTTGAGGTTGATGACAGGTGGATGAAGTTTTAGCCAGCAAAATAGCTGTGACTATGTCTGGCACTGTGAGAGTAAGGAATTAATTCTCCATCAGAATCAGGAATAGCATTCCTTGATTTTTAATCACTAGTCTTTTAACTGAATGTGGTCAAGCATATGTAATAGGGTTGTGTCCTGAGAAAAAAATCTCTAAGCAGGGAAAACTTCAAATATCACTTTATTTGACTACTTGGGCAGTTACTATACCTGTCCTAAGATATTTTGTGGCTTTTAAATGGATAGTGACATTGATTATGTCTGGGAAATGAGGTCGTCTTTAGTAAATTTCCCCAAAAATACGTATTTACCACACGGTAATGTGTATAGATGTGTTACTAGGGCAGCAGTGTGTGAGGCTGCACAGACAATATAGAAGATTCAGGAATTTAAACATTCCTTTATTTCTCTTGTAAATTTCCTTTTGAAAATTGTGCCTTTTTCTGGAAGATCCTGAGACTGACTGAAAAAAAAAAAAAAAACCAACAAAAAACCCAAAAAAACCCCCACCACAACAATAATATACCCTCACCTTTATTGCATAGTCATGTTTCAGGTACTTAAATTTTTTTCTAAATTCATTCCTTAACATTTCAGTCCTAGCAGTCACATGGGTTATGTAGTTTAAGAAACTTTCCACCTGTGGTAATAGTAGACTTTGATATAAATTGTTTACTGATTGATTTTCACAGTAGGCTATTCTCCAAACGGATCTCTTTCAGTAGTTATTTAAGCAGCTACTACTACACTGTACCTGTGATGATATTTTATAAGTGTGCATATCTCCTGTATATAAGTTAGTTGTGTAAATCTGCCTAGGGGTATCTTTTTTCTTTAACATTGTGATTTTGTTTGTTGGTGCTGTTTCCTGTGTTGCGTTTTATTTATGAGAGACATCTTTTTTCCACAGATTGAATGTCAAAGCTTTCATCAGTAATGTGAAGACAGCTCTTGCTGCAACTAACCCAGTGAGTAAATTTAGAATCTTAATCCTAAATTATTATCAGTCCTTAATTTAAAGACTGAATGCTTTTTCCTCTTTCTGGCAGGCTGTGAGGACTTCTGCCATTACATTGCTGGGAGTAATGTATCTTTACGTGGGACCTTCTCTGCGCATGTTTTTTGAGGATGAGAAGCCAGCCCTTCTCTCCCAGATAGATGCAGAATTTGAAAAGGTATGAAGTGTAGCTCTTGCTGTGGTCTAACCCTTAAACTTGTAATTGAACCAGATTCTTTAAGACGGTGCACAAAGGCCGCAAACTCAATATGTGTAGCTATCTCAATAGTCTTTTTTTTTTTCATTATAAACTTCAAAAGTTCCTGGGTTTGTTTGAATAGTGTAATGTTTTAGAAGTGTGTTGTCCTGAGCCAGTACATTCATATCATACAAGTGGTTTTATTTTTAATGTCAAATGAAAAATTGTAAAATAGTTGTTTCTGATTTTGTGTTGCTTGCAGATGCAAGGACAGACAGCACCAGCTCCAACTCGTGGCGTTTCCAGGCACAGCGTGGGAGGTGGGGATGATGGTGAGGAAGAAGAACAGGAGGAGGTTGGGAATGATGTTATGGATCTTTTGCCAAGAACAGATATTGGGTAGGTTTGGATTCTACCACCTGAAGATACACTTTCACTGCAATTCACAACTTTGCATTTGTAAATGCTTTCTAAGCAGAAATCTGGTGTGAAAGCACTCAAATACTAATAGAGAGATAACTAAGTAAATGGGCACTTTACCTGTTTTTCTCTTGCAGTGATAAGATCACAGCAGAACTAGTGGCTAAAATTGGGGATAAAAATTGGAAGATCAGAAAGGAAGGTCTAGATGAAGTGACAAGCATAATAAATGAAGCAAAGTTCATACAGCCAAACATAGGAGAACTTCCAGCTGCTCTGAAGGGTCGTCTCAATGACTCCAATAAAATCTTGGTATGTTTTTCAAAATCCTGTTTCAGCTGTTTTCAGCTTAAAACTTAAGATAGTTATGATTTCTGAACCTTGCTTATTACTATGTGGTCTGTTTCAATGTCATTAAATCAACAGCTGGAAAACAGTGAACTGTGTGTTTCCAAGTCATATATTTGCCTATTTTAACAAATACTTCCTTTTTTTTTAATTTAAAAATGCTTTGAAAGAAAGGGAAATCTACCTTTACTCTGGATGTAATATAAAGAAATCTTAAAAGAAAAAAAGTTTGACTAATTGCTTCATTTGGGACAAAAGTGAATTGTCGCTTGTTTGAAAATACTTTTACTTGAAACCTAATTTGCTCAGAATATGGAAGTATTTTTTATTTTTCAGTTTGATAAATTTGAAGACTGGAATAGGTGTCATTGAGCAGGCATCCTAAAATAAAAGCTTAATATATAGCAGTGTCTCTTTTCCCCATATAACTTGGAATTTTTGCACACATGCTTGTAACACTGTTTTATTTAAAACCTTTTTTTCTTTATGTGCAGGTACAGCAAACACTGAGCATTCTTCAGCAGCTAGCAACAGCAATGGGCCCCAATATCAAACAGTATGTGAAAAATTTGGGGATTCCTGTCATTACAGTCCTAGGAGATAGTAAGGTAGGACAGACATCAAGATCTCTTTGCTTTTTGCATATCTAAGCTATGCCTGAAAGGTGGATGGTAGTTAAAACTTCCTTGGAAGCTTAAAAAAATTTTTTTTAAAGTTCTTCCCTGAATGACAACTTAATATTCAAGTATAAATATGTGCCTGAATGTGTATTCAGATGTATTCCCCTCCTTGTAACTAAACCCAGTGTCACAATCTGGTTTTTAAATTAGTGTGGTGACTGTTCATATTTCTGCTGCTGAAAGTACACTATGTTAGACACTGAACAGGCTTGCTTGGTAAAGTTTCTCGTAGAATTTTTAGTGTATCACTGTGGATTCCAGTATACATTGTTGTTGTCTTTGTCACTATGTAGAAGACCTTGGAACTGTAGGTAGACACAGGATATTCACAACTGACACTGAAGCTTGTATAACATCAGTGTCGAGTTGCCAGGATGCTGTGTCAAAATCAAGCTAGGACCATGGGAAAGAGCTATTTGAAGCAATGGGGAAAGAGGCTTGGGAAGGTGCCAGTACCTTGTGCCAGAAGTCATGGACAATTATCAGAGATGGCATACTTCAGCTGTCTCTGTTTGGAATGTGAGTAGGAAAAAGAGCAGAAGCTGGACCTACCTGTCCCAAATAATGGAAGGACTAGGACTGGTTCTAGGGCTAGATAAAAATCTCCTGGTTCGAACTGTTTTCTCTTTAAGAGTCTTTAAGAACTGAGATTTTATGTGACTGTTAAATTCTTCCTTTAACTCACCAATTATCCTGAGGTAACAGCAAGCTCCTTTTGTAGAGTCATAGAACTTTTTAGGTTGGAAAGGAACCCTACAGACCATCCTAGTTCCAACCCCACTGCCATAGGCAGGGACACTTTTCACTAGACTACATTGCTCAGAGCCCCAGACTGGTAGGAGAGTTCCAAGTACATGTTTTAAGGGTAAGACCAATTGTAATTAACCTACACTGTTACTAAAGTGTGTAATACCGACATCACTTGTAAGCAGTATAATGCTGACAGAAAACTGTATGCTCATTTGAGCACTGTTACAGTGGTAATATTTTTTTTAGTACTGCAAGTGCAGGATGTTACTATTTTATCAAATTTGTCAAGGTTTTGAAGATGAGAATGGTCCTTTTTGGGTCCTACTTCAGTATATTTATAGTGGACCCACTGAATAGTTGAGGAAATTCATTGGCTTGTAGCATGAGTGAAGACAAATTAAATTTGGATGATGGGAACCAAGGCCTTGTCAGAGAGGCTGATGAGCATCTGCAGNTTCTAGGGCTAGATAAAAATCTCCTGGTTCGAACTGTTTTCTCTTTAAGAGTCTTTAAGAACTGAGATTTTATGTGACTGTTAAATTCTTCCTTTAACTCACCAATTATCCTGAGGTAACAGCAAGCTCCTTTTGTAGAGTCATAGAACTTTTTAGGTTGGAAAGGAACCCTACAGACCATCCTAGTTCCAACCCCACTGCCATAGGCAGGGACACTTTTCACTAGACTACATTGCTCAGAGCCCCAGACTGGTAGGAGAGTTCCAAGTACATGTTTTAAGGGTAAGACCAATTGTAATTAACCTACACTGTTACTAAAGTGTGTAATACCGACATCACTTGTAAGCAGTATAATGCTGACAGAAGACTGTATGCTCATTTGAGCACTGTTACAGTGGTAATATTTTTTTTAGTACTGCAAGTGCAGGATGTTACTATTTTATCAAATTTGTCAAGGTTTTGAAGATGAGAATGGTCCTTTTTGGGTCCTACTTCAGTATATTTATAGTGGACCCACTGAATAGTTGAGGAAATTCATTGGCTTGTAGCATGAGTGAAGACAAATTAAATTTGGATGATGGGAACCAAGGCCTTGTCAGAGAGGCTGATGAGCATCTGCAGCACACAATTTGTTTCTTTTCCTCAGTGATATAGAAGATGGGGCAAGTTATTTGCAAGGATGCTCACTTCTTGTTTGCATGTATGCCTGGATGTTACTTCTGCATTTAATGTTGGTTCATACTTAACTAAATTAGTCCGTTACATTATTAGCTTTTCTCAGAAATTCAGCCTACAGGAGAGGGTCATATGTATAGAGTCATGTCTAGACTGATAACATTTTTAAGAACTATGGTTGTTAGATACTCCACCTGGCTTCTCATAACTTCATATAGCTGCTTCAAAGAAGAGTGTTGTTCTAAATTTTGCTTGGAAAAGACACTAAAGATGGAAATTGGTAGGAGTTAGAGGGCTCCCTCATTCCCGATTTGACTTTTGCTCATGTGTATCCTAAATGAGATCGCCCTAATAGCAGGCTCCACAATCCACTTGCCTTGATTTATGAATACACAGTCTATTTTAAGCACTATATAAGTCACTAACATTATTTTTTAGCTTCTTTGAGAGTTAGACTCCCAGAATTGTTATCAATGAATGGTACCATGTACAAAGTAATTTTAAAGATAACCTTTCACCCTCTTTATCAAAAGTTATTTTAAAAAATCTTGGTAGATAAGTAAAATGTCTGATTTGGAGATAGCCACAGCTGGTACCATCACTAAAACTAAATTCTTCTGAATTTTAGACTTCTGAAGCAGCAAATTAAAAAAGAGATTTCAAAGCCCATGAAGTGGAAGCTTCCTTTATAGGAAAGATGACTATTGCTTCGTCTGTCATAATCTTCTGACCCCTCTTTAGGTTTATTCTTTTTAAATCTTGTTCTTGCTGCAGAATAATGTTCGTGCTGCTGCACTAGCAACTGTGAATGCTTGGGCTGAACAAACTGGCATGAAAGAGTGGTTGGAAGGGGAAGACTTGTCTGAAGAGCTCAAAAAAGAGAATCCTTTCCTAAGACAAGAGGTAGGCTTCTGTCAAGTAAACTCCTTCTATGTGTCAAATCCAAATAACCTGCTGTGCTATGGGCTCTGTATCTATGCAGACTGAAATGACACAATGCTACAATTATATGAGAAAACGTGTATTTGTACTAACATGAAATTGTTAAACCTCAAAAGGCTAATAACAACCTTTCTTCCTGCGTGATAGCTGTCATTTAGACTTCAGTGCCTTTAAAGAAACTTCTGTCTGTTTTGATTAGTGTTTTAAGAGCTAGTGTGTGTTCCCTAAAATTCACC
>WEIT01037778.1:6824-18904 GCA_013389985.1 Dryoscopus gambensis
CCTGAGAAAATACTTACCAATTTTCCCTTCTCATTAGAAAAAAGGAAACAAAAACTTCAGTGCAAAAGAGTTTCCAAGGATAACAGGATTGCAGACTAGGAAACACAAAGAGGTAATGCTGAAACTGATTTTGAGCTTTGAATTACACAAAGAATTGCCTGTATGTTGCTGGAATATGCAGATCATCATCTCTAGCAGACACGTCCACATAACACTTTTCCAGCTGGAAGCCATGGTCTAAATAATAATTATATATTAAAAATATTAACGGGTTTACATAAATCTGTTTCTGAAGTTCTGAATTTTTTATTTTCTATGAACGATTTGGAGGCCAGAGAGAAGGGTTCACTTCAGCAGCCTTCTCTACCTTTAGGCACCAAGCTGAAAGCAAGCATGAAATTAATAGTAGTTTAAAAACAAGGCAGGAGAAGAGAGTACATGCCTATCTTTGCAGCTCTCCCATGTCATCTCATGCTTGCTATTGTTCTTATGCATGGCTCATTCTGCATAAAATGTAAAATATTTAGGACATGGAGATGCCTTATCTCCATATCCCCAGCACAAGTACTTTGCTTCTTAGCCCTGAAACTAAAAACTAATATGATGTACTCATCAAGTTCTTGGGGAGAGATTTCTTTCTTGTTATTGTGTTTTAACATTAACTGTTGATTAGGGCTAAAACTGCTATACTTTTTAAGTTTTAGAGAAAGACACCTAATTTTTTAAAAGGCAGCGCTGAACAGAAAGTCTTGAAAAACTTTTGAAACATTAATAGAGGCTATTGTAGGTTTCTGTTATTCTTCCGTCATTTTTCAGAAGTGCAGTGAAGTTGGTTGTATCCTCTCTGATGTGCACATTAGGGGTTAAGCAGGATAGAAGGCAGTGGCTGTTTTGCATCTGCAGTCATCAAGTCAAATTAATTCTGTTTTTTTCCTTCTCTTTACAGGAGTGCAGCTCATATTAAAACTTCTATAGGTCCCCTCTGAAATCCTTTCAAAAGGCTGTGGTCAAGTAGACTCTTTGAAAGGAAATACGGGGTAAAAAGGACTTCTGAAAGCTTAAATACCTGGTTGTGCTTTAGCAAAGAATGCCAGGAATTCTCTTCACAGGTGGGATGGTTTTACCTCTGGAAATTCAGCTCTGAGTTTACAGGCTATTATTTCAGAATGGGTAGTAATTGGGAAAAATTTGGCAGACAGAGAGATTCCTGAGCCTGATGTGTAAACAGAACTACATAAACAATGTCTGATGTTGCAGTTCTGTTCTCATAATCTGTCTTTGGTGTTTCTTGAAAGAAAGCATGTCCTCATCTCTAAATGAGACTGCTTCTTATTCATAATGCTTCAGCAGCTGCAGCACTGGAGAGAGCTGCACCAGAACACAAGTGAAGACTATTGTTCAATTTTTTAAGCTTTTGACTTGTACCGCTTTGGGTTAAGCTTTTAGTCAGGTTTGAATCCTACAATCTTTTGCACTACAATTCAAACTACTGAGTAGGGCCTGGTTTTACTTCTGCATCAAAATCTCAGCACAAACTCAAACCCACCAAATGTCTCCAAAACTATCTAACTAACGGTTTATGTTTCACTTCTTTTGTTGTTGTTGTTTTTATTTCTCTATGTGTTTTCATCTTAAAATTCCAGGTTCTCATTTCACAGAAACAAAATCAGCTCTTTCATTCAGGTTTAAACACATCTGATAAATATCTCTTTCATGAAGCTTCATGAAATTAATTCTTGTGTTTAATATTTCACAGCTTTTTCCTCCACTGTTTTATACAGAAATGCCACGTGTTTTCTCTGCATCAAATACAACTCAAGAGATGACACTTTGTGATACTGCTTCCAAAACAATTCCTTCTTTGCCACAAAAAAGCCTCCATCCAAAGGGATCTCAAAACATTGTGCTTTAAAAATCTTTGAGAAGAGAGTATAGTTTTGATATTTTGTGCTAATTAGCAAAAATCTTATTTTAGAACACAGTCTGTAATGTTAACATCATCGGTGTCTCTGTGCTGCAAACCCAGCACCTATGTGCCTCTTTTGCTTGAAAACTGTGCATGGAGCCAGCAACAGAGTTCCTTCCATTTTTTGGGTAATCTCTTTCTTGTGGATTCCTGAATTCCAAATTTAGATCTCATGCTTCCAGGCTCCTCAAATAATGATTTTTTTTCTGTTGTTGTTCTCTAATATAAGCAGCAAACCTCTTATTTTATTCTCCATGATTGTATCTAAACTCTTTAGGAAAATCTGGCATAGTAGGATGTGCTTATTCTGGGACCTGCACTACTGCTACTATTTACCATGCAGCTGGAGGTGAGAAGGTGTACTGACCTTTGTATTGGCACAGAGAAGTAAATTTCTTTATGATATAGCCATGAAGAAGACATCTGTATTAAAACTACATGGGATAAATTGGCATTTTACTGTTACACTTGAGAAAGCAAAGTCTGAATAATTTCGCTACAGCAACAGTAAGAAAATTAGCATATTATAGCAAATTCTCTTTGGAAATATGTTTTGAAGCCTGTGTTGTTGGGGTTCTTTGTATAAGAACTGATCTTGACTTAAAAATAATTGCAAAAGAACTCTAGAAGGCCTAATACAAGACACATGAAGTCTTCCAGAAAGACAAAAATGTAATTTCTAGAAAGAGATTTGTGGTTGATTTACCAGCTTTGTTTCACCATAAGGTCATTCTTATTTTTGTTGCTGATAGATGGGTTTAATGGAATTAAATATTCCCTGCTGGTCTTCACAGTTATGTGACCTCTGCTTTAAAAGCAATTCCTTTTCATCTTAATAGTTTCAAGACAGTCTTGCTTCCTTACTTAGCTCTGGGCAGACACCTGAAGGAAGTTTGCCAAGAGTTGTGAAGACTCTTGTCTTGTTGCCTGAATAGTGTTTGACCTCAGAAGGACATACACTAACTTCAGTAAGGAAAACTTTTGAGAATCTGGCCTCAACTGTTAGAAACAGTGAAATAAATCCATTTGCCATAAATTAATATTTGTTGCTTCCTCCTTTTTCAACGTGTTTCTTCTTTTTGCCTGTAGTCAGGCCATGTGCTTCAGTATGAAGAAATCATTTGGTCAAAATGAGCAGTTTTTACTTCAGTCATCAGCATGTGTAGCTATCTACAGATAAAATTACAACTGGTTACATAATCTAAGTTTGCTAATAAATTTTTGAGCATATTCGATTAGTAATAAATTAGAACTGTGTTACCATATGGGTCAGTCAGTATACAAAGTGCCAACAATAGGAACTTGTCAGTGTTTCTTCAAAATTTCTTCCCTTATGCTTTTCAGCAAGCTTTCCTACCTCACCATTTCCACACTGGAAAACCACTGGTCCCCAGCACCCCTGCTTTAATAGACAGAAATGCCCACCAGGCAGTATAAGTAGGAGGAATGAATGTTTTCTGTGTTGTGGAGGAATCCTTTCAGTTGAATCATCCTCTTCCCTCCCAAAAAGGACACTGTACTTCCAGCAGTGTCTTGCTTCTCTTTTATCAAATTTATACCTTAACATGATGTCTTCCATTTGCTGCTATTGGTTACTTATCTCATACGTGCATAATTCTTGGAGTAAAGATGCTATAAGGCCTCACAGTAAAGAAATAATTTGCATGTAATTTAATGCCTCTTTTGCTGCTCTTTCTGGAAAAATTCTTCTGGAATTTTCCTTTGTGGTGAGTAATTCCTGGGGAGAGATCATAGAAAGAAATCAATGTTTGCTGGGAGAGAGCAAGGACATTTGTTAAAAAACTGACAGCGTGAAATCAGAGATAATGTTGTCCCAGACAACATTAGTACAACAACATCTGCGTGATCTTGAAATCACGCAAAAGGAGACAAAAAACTAATGGTGCAAAGAGTACCAACCACCTTATCAGATAGCAATGAGCTATATGAACCTTTCTTTTGCGCAGCTACTGCTTTCTCTCACCTGTTTTTTCTGTGCATCAGACACTGAAGTCGTTCCTGCAGTTCCTGTCGAGTGAGGGTTTGCATGGGTGTCGCCTCCCCGGTGCTGTCTCCAGCACCAGGGCCGAGCGCGAGGACTAAAACAACTCCGTTTACACTGTGCCGTGACTCGGATTTGAACCGAGGTTGCTGCGGCCACAACGCAGAGTACTAACCACTATACGATCACGGCAGGCTGCAGAGGGCACGTCCGATGCGGTGTTCGCTGTCTCCCTTTGCAGAGCCGCGCAAGCATTGCCACCTAGTGTGGGCCGGCTGTAACATGCCACCTGCGGCCACCCTCTCCGGCGCGGCCCCGGGCACCCCTCCGCCGAAAACGGGGCTGCCTTCAGAATACGTGCCACACACAGGCACAAATGTTGTGGTGGCAGAAAAATATTCTTGCTCCTTTTGGCAGCTGCAGTCTGTTGATGAAATCTTCCATTGCCTTCTGTTTGGCCAATATCTATCTTCAAACGTGCAGTGACTTTGGTCTGTGAATTTTCTTTCTGTTTTCAGAAAGCAATGGGGGAAAACCTGGTGAAAGTACATTCGAAGTTACATAATTATTTTAAAAGCTGTTGAAAAGGAAGCATGAAAACACATGTTCCCCTCCTGCTGTAAGCCAGATTTGAACCAAAGTTGCCATAGCACATAGTACCAGCCACTGGACTGTCACAGCAAGCTGGCACATTGTGACAGGTTTTGAACAGACATGGCAGAGAAATATCAAATCTAGTAAAACAACAAATGTTGACTACAGTAAATCATTGAAGAAGGATTTCTGTTCAGACTTGAGAGTTAATGTTTCAAAACACAAGTGTTCTTAGTAGAGTTATTCTAATAATTGTCTTATTAAAGATCTCAAACCTGCCATTTAGTCTCACTGTTTAATTCTGTGTCTGACAGTGATAACAAGCAAAGATTGATAATACCAAGTATCTTCACAATTTTGTTAATTAGTTAAAAAAGTGGAAGGAATTGGTGGATACACCAGATGGTTGTGCTGCCATCCCAAGGGACCTCGTCAGGATGGAGAAATGGGCTGACAGGGACTCCATGAAACTCAACAAGTGAAAGTGCCAAAGCTGGCACCCAGGGGTGAACAACGCCATGCACCTACACATGCTGGGGGCTAACCAACAGGAGAGCAGCTTGACAGAAAATGGCCTAGCAATCCTGATGGACACCAAGCTGACCATGAACCAGCAGTGTGCCCTTGTGGCAAAGACCAAAAGCCACCCTAGCTGCATCAGGCAGAACATCACAACAGGTCAAGAGAGGTGACCCTCTCTCTGTCCTCAGCAATGGTGGGACACACCTGAGTGGTGTGGCCAGTGCTGGGCTCTTGGGTACAAAAGACACATGAACATGCTGGGGTGAGTCCACTGAAGAACCACTAAGACGATGAAGGGCTTGCAGCTTGAACAGCGAAGCTGGGACTTTTTACATCCAAGAAGAGCAGGTTTAGGGGGAGAATTTATCAATGTGCATAAATATCTGATGGGAGAGTAAGGATGCTGGAGTCAGGCTCCTGTCTGTTGTGTGCAGTGATAGGACAGAAGGTGATGTGCAGAAATTGAAATAAAGGAAATTCTTTTTAAATATAAGAAAAACTTATTTACTGTGAGGGTAGTTGAACATCAGATGCCCAGAGAGGTTGTGGAGTTTCCCTCATTGAGGTATTCAAACCTGACTCAGTATGGTGTTGGGCAACTAGCTGTGGCTGACCCTGATCAAGTCACCAAGGTACTCGAGATTTCCAGAGGGACCAGCTAGCCCCAGCAATTCAGATCCTCAGGAAAGGGGAAAAAACCCAACAATAAGAGCAACCCAAACCTGTTAACCAAAAATAAAACAGCAGTGCTTGAAAATATCTTTTTTTAACATTTCTGTAATGTATATATGTACTTAACAGTACAGGCAGTTGAGCAGGCACCCACGAGTGCCGAGAAATGGGATACTGAAAGCTTGACAATCTTCCCTGTCAAAACCCACAAAATCTGTGTGAGCCACAGAAGTAAGCAATAGCTAGAGACTGAGCATCTTAGTTGGTTCAAAAACTTCTTCTATGTTTTCAGAATTGACAAAGGCTTTATAACATGCATCTTGCCCAGCACATATGTGTGCTATGTTTTTCCTGGGAGTTAGAGGTACCCAGTCATGGATATGACATTTAAATATATTGATTAGCATGATTTCCTGGAATTTTCCAGCTTCTCATTTTGCCAAGATGAATGAACATAGATTACATTGTTTCAGGCAAATTCCATGTGATTATGAAAAAAGGAGTTGGCTATCAAACAGCCACAAATAAATAAAAATATATCAGTTTACCACTGTATTCAGACCACACCTTTTCTTTTCTGTTTGTTTGTTTGTTTGTTTGTTTGTTTGTTTGTTTGTTTTTTAATGTCTTCATCCAGTGTACCTGGTTGTATGTGCTGGAATAATAATAGGAATATTCACAATTGTGCTGCAAATTAATTCCATTTATTGCATTTTATTCTGTCTCAGTATTTGCAGGGATTGATCCAAAGGTCTAAGTTATTTACCAGCGCACAAGGCCACATTTCTGTACCTAAACATGTGCGCATAACTTTAATAGCAATTCTTTTTAAGACTGTATTAAATGAAAGACTTTTACATCTGTAATACTTGTGCATGGTCTAATGTAGATAAAATGCCTATCCACTTCATATTTAAGGCCTACTTGCAGCCCAGTAATCTCTCTCTGTTGCTTCCATCTCCCATCCTTCTCTTTTGTGGAAAATAAACCATATTCTTGTGAGAAAACCAAATGCAAAGCTACTAATTGCATGGTAATGTGTGTCATTCAAGAAAAGGAGTGATTTTTATAACATTTTAAAGTGAAAAGCATGGTTGTGACATTAGTAGGTGTGAATCAAAGCTTCTGCTTTTGACTCATCTTGTGCGTTTGTAACTATTGAACTTGACTAGCTGCTGTTGGCATCAAGGGCAAATCTGTCACATTAGACTGTGTCAGCATGTCTGAATACCAAGCACGTGCCTCTGGGGATTCTTTGGTTTGATAGCATGTTAGTTTCTTTAATTGACTGTGCTTGCTGAAATTTAGGTAAGACCTTTCCTAATTTGGAAATTCAGAATCTTGACCTAATGGTACTGAACACCAACAGGTGTCCTTGAAATAATCCTGGCACACCGTGTTTCCAGTGTTTCCATTCAAAAATGATCCAAGAACCAGTGGTTAGGCCTAACTTGGTAGCAGAAGCAGAAGAATCTTAGCTGTGCTCATAAGGTTGTAAGGTTGCTTTGTATTAGAACAGGCAATGGCAACATCAAGGAAAAGAGGGTTCTAGAGAAAGGCAAAACTCAGAGGCAAGCAGATTTGAACTAAAGTCATGCCATCTTTTTTATGTTCAGTGTGTAGCTATTAGGGCATAGCAAGGGTGTATAAGCACTCTAACTCACAGTGGTAGAGCAGACCTCTGCCCCAAGGCATCTGCAGAGTCATCTGAAGTACAGTTTTCAACATTGCAGGAAATGTTTCTGCTACAGTTCAGATTCTGCTGTTGCTGCTAGTAAAATCCCCTCACCGTGTCACCCATCTTCACCTTACGTTACTGCCTTTCCTTCCTTGTGTATCATGACTTAAATTTTCACTGGATGGAACCTGTTCCCATGTAATTATAGCAATATAAAGGAACGCATGGATACACACTGGGTCACAGCACACTTAAATAGCAACATAATTTCCAGCAAAATGGCCCCTCAGTAAGAGGCTTCTTCCTGTGCTATGCTAAGGATGCAGAGGAGCTAGCTCAGCTGCTAAGGCCTGTGCAATTTTCTGAGAAAAATAAGTGGACCTCCCTAAGGGATGTGCATTCCAAAGTAAATTCTTTGATAAACTAAGTTTCATTGCAATCATCCTAATGACAAGGAATCACTAAATTAGTCTGAAAAATTCTTGTGGTTAAACTAAAACCTTGCAACACAGTATTATCTCTGCAATTATGCAAAATGTAGAAATTGAGCCTCTTATTATACTTATATTTTAGTTGTCTGAGTTGTTATGTGTGGTAGATTTTATGAGAATTCAATGCAGACTGCAGAATGCTTAGCGTAGGTATGCAATGTAATATTAGACAGAAAAAAGATTTGGTTTTGAAATGTGCTAGTGTCTTTTCCAATAAAGTTTTT
The DNA here is from genome assembly GCA_013389985.1 of Dryoscopus gambensis. Taxonomy (NCBI): domain Eukaryota; kingdom Metazoa; phylum Chordata; class Aves; order Passeriformes; family Malaconotidae; genus Dryoscopus; species Dryoscopus gambensis. The sequence goes on from WEIT01037778.1 coordinate 14,974, forward strand.
TTTTTAATCCTTTATCAGAACCTAAATTTGATGATGAACATCTCACAATTTAAAATCACTTTTTAACGCGTTTCTCATCTTATGTTAATACTGTCTTAATGTAAAAGCTGGTGAACGTTTTTTACTTAAATATGAAGGTTATAGTTTCTAAACGATACACTGGACAATAAACCTACCTTTAAGTAAACCTGTCTGGCAAATTAGACATGTGTGATCCTGAGGAAATACATAAAACATCCTATGACTCTGTTGAACTGGAGTTCTGGTGCAGAAATATGACTCACATAATGCTGAAAAGAAACCAGAGGAGAATAAGGGTAGATACTGACTGCCAACACCAATCACATCCAGCTGTTGCAGTCTGTCTGGCACACATATGCCAATATCTGTCTTAATTCATGGCCAGTATTAGTTTTATTTTTTTTATTTTTGAACGTTGTTCTAGATCTAAAGCATTTTAGAGGTGATATATCCCTCTGTCAGGAACATGTCAGACCAGAACAGACTGTTGTTATACTTCTGGTTTGAAATCCTACCTTTTGTACTCATAATTGACGTTGAAGTAAACGCAGAAAGCCAATCTCCTGTTGAGCAGGTTTATTGGCAGAAACTAACAACAAAGCAATTAAGGTTCCCCAAAGCTGATTGGCTATTTCCTGGGGAGGCGGACCCAACCCATGCTGGGTGCTCGGCCACTGCCAATTGACCAGAGACCAAGATCTCATGGGAGTTCTGTTTTTCTACCCCTCCTGGGAGTACCATCCCTCTCCTGAGAGTCCTTCCCTCGGTGACACACTGATTGGTTGTAGGCTGACTCGTCGTCTAGCTGGTTGGTCAGTCCGAGTGGGGTGATACCAGGACGTTGAGTGAGTGGTGGGGTTCTAATCCAATCGGGACCCTTATCTTTTCCCTTTATGTTAATTTCCTTCAACACCCTCTTTCCAGAATATTCCGTGCCAATCAACTTTAAGGCCTACTACTACTTCCTTGAAATCTATAGAACAATTAACAATAAAGAGAACTATGAACAAAACAATGAACCATACATAGACCAATTAACAATCCACTATAATTACTCCCCCCCAGCTCTAATCTAATTAACCATTAACTAGTAGTTTAACACAATATGTTTTTCTAGAGGACTACAAAAGTCAACCCCTATAGCCATTTATAACAATGTAGACACGTAGATAGCTACAGTCAACGCCACCATTTTAAATGAACAAAAAAGACCCACTTGCAAAATTCTGACTTTTGGGTGTTAGAGTGCAGAGCAGCCACGCAAATGTAGATTGCTTGGCTGTTCAGTAATCACAGACACTACAGACAGTAATGTACTGCATCTATTCAGAAGAAACTTTTCCACCAGAGCACCTCTCCTATGAGGAAAGGCTGGGAGAATTGTGTTTGTTCAGCCAGGAAACAGAAGGCTTCATAGTGACCTAATTGTGGCCATCCAGTACCTGAAGGGAGCCTACAAAAGAGATGGAGAGAGGCTATTTACAAAAGCATGTAGATGTGGTGAGGCACTGGAACAGGTTGCCAAGAGAAATTATGGATGCCCCACTCAAATGTTCAAGGCCAAGTTGATAGCATTTGGAGCAACCTAGTCTAGTGGAAGGTGTTCCTGCCCATGGCAGGGGGGTCGGAACTAGATGATCTCTAAGGTCCTTCCCAACCCAGACTATTCTATGATTCTATGACAACTGTGGCAGTACTGAGAGAAATTTCCAGAAGCCACATTTAACTTGATTTACAGCTTGTTCTTGGAAAGGATAATCATGACACAAAACCACAAAAGAAATGTTTACACACCTCTCTTACCCACAGGACTGGCAAAAATGTCAGACCAGCTGTAACAAGGGAATACTCATCTGATCATTTCAATCCTATAACCAAGTTGACTCTGATCATGGATGGCACCTGAGCACCTTTCGAAATAGGAAAAGTATTTCAAAACCTATTTTTTTCAATTAAGAGATTGCTTATAAAAAGAAAAATTATTTGAAAATGCATTAGACTCTTGGGAGCTCAGCTTTCATAAAACAAGGTGCATATGAAACCTAGAACATTTTTCAATAAGGTTGAGGTTTTCTTCTTGGAAATAAACAGGTTTTTCTCACATGTTCCAATATGAAGATTTCTATCAACAGACTTACATAACAAAGCATAAAATGACCTTTCTGTTGCAATTCTACAGCCAAACACCTTGTAATTTCCCCTGAGTCTGGGCAGCATTGTCTCCCTTAGCATCAACCAGCAAACATTAATGCCTTGGTTTTTTATTATGTGCATCTCAAGTCCTGTGCTTCTTCAGTTCAAAACACTTTGTTGGCTTCCTGAAATCTTCATCATAATAGCTAGTTGCTTAATTTCTCTAATACATGAATAGTCATTAGCAGCATAGTATAATCCTTATAGCAATATATTGCCATTCCCAGCAAACACCAGAAGTGCATAGATCAGAAGCAATATCAGTCTTTGCCTGGGGGTCTTGCCCTGTGGTCCTGAAGGTATAGATATATGATGACAGCCACATTTGCCTAGTGTTGTCAGCTCATAGCACCTGTGGCTGGAGCAACTTTACAAATTTTGCTGCTACAGCTAAGCATTTGCCTTCAGCTATCAGACTGCACTCATTGCTGTTGCAGGAAACAAAAAACATCTACCAGTTCCTAAAGGAACTCACACAGATTCCTTTTGTCTTTCAGCTGCTGCCTGTAAGTCATGATTTCTAGTGTAAAATCATGTCACAACACAAGTAATGAGAGATTAATAAAAGACAAGATGGTTCATAAGCAGATCACTTATGTGAACTGTTGTGTAAATTGATCAAATCTTCATATAATTTTGCTTGAAATGGTGCTTCACCTTCTGTACAGATTCTTTCAGGTTTCTTCTCTGTGCCTTTTTAGGGATATTGCCACTCCTGTTACAAATGGGGTTTTTTCAAGGAAAGGTAACTTTGGTATCACCAGAACGTTGCTCAGAACATCCCATATTCAAATCCCTGTACATAATATATATAGGACTATTCTTGCTGTTGTTTGGCTATCAAAAAGTCTTTCCTCATCTGTTTTCAATGTTTTCTTCAGACTTAAAGATGTTTTAATCAACCTCACAAGCATAATGGATGGTATATTACAGGTATATCACAAGTTCATTCTGTATAATGCTGACAACACAATCCAAAGCATCAGGCTTGTAGAACACTATTAGTCAATGAGATAACAGCAGTGTACCAGGGTGCCCATGAGAACTCAGATTCATTTCCCTGTTGATATCGTCCCAGTGGCAACTGTCAGATGTTGACCACAAACATGCTAGCACTTTTCCTGCTTCTGTGAGACTTTCTGGACTGCAGTGAAAAGATACTGTAATTTTTGTTTTCTTTTATTTAATGTACCACTTTATCTTTCCAGGGATAACTTTTGTTAATTCAGTTTGTGACCCTTAGATTGGGTGCAGTAAAAGCTACCTAAAGGACCAGCTCAACAACCTGCACTATAAATCCTACATAAATGCATTTTCTGTTCCTGGTAATAAAACAGAAGACTTTAAAATTTATTATGTTAGTTAGCATTAGAACAAGGGTGTTCAGATTATTATAGTCAGATTTTGTTGTGCTAATTGCTTTTTGAATATGCTATTTGGAGTAACAAAAATGCTGCTCAGGGGATGACAAAATGAGAGCCACTTCTAATAGAGGCCTTTGAAACTCTGGAGGTGGGACACCTTTGTACTGTTTTCAGTCCTAAAGTTGGAAAAACTTTACACTCCATGATATGGTTTTTTATTGTATCTGCTGAATGCAAACAAGTGAATAAACCAAAAAATTTCTACCAAACCCCACACATATATTGTTTTAAAAATCCTCAGTTGTCTTCTTTAAGACTCTACATCCAGGTAAAATTGGTTAAGATCTCATATT
>WEIT01037779.1:9825-27874 GCA_013389985.1 Dryoscopus gambensis
TGGGATGGGTTTGGTGCCAACCTCATGTCCCAAACTGGGATTGGGATGGGTTTGGTGTCATTCCTTTATCCCAAACTGGGACTGGGATGGGTTTGGTGCCAACCTCATGTCCCAAACTGGGATTGGGATGGGTTTGGTGTCATTCCTTTATCCCAAACTGGGATTGGGATGGGTTTGTGCCATCCCCGTGTCCCAAACTGGGATTTCATCCTCTCCTTGAGCTGCTCCATAAATCCCAGCCTGCCCTGGAGCTTTTCCAAGCCTCTGGAATGGGGGACGCCTCCCTGAGGGCGCCTTTGACGTCCCAAGCTCCTTTTTGGGGCCGCTCCAGTGCCAGCAGCGTCCCGGAGGGAGTGATCTGCTCCACTTCCTCCGTCCTCTGGCCCGGGAGGGACTTTAATTAGCAGGGCCTGGAATTAGGGCAGTAATTCGGGAAGTGGGAATTGCTCCGTGTCCCTTCTCCCTGTGGCTGCTTCCAGCACGGAGCTGCTGCTGCGTTGCACCAACAACGGCTGCAAAACACCAGGAATTCGGGAGTTTTTGGGGAAAAAAGTGACAAATCCGCCTTTTTCCCCTCATTTTTACCCTGCTGTGGTGGAAACGCTGAAGGCGGGGGAGGCCCAGCTGAGCTTTTCCCGAGGAAAGGGAACAAAAATTCCACGGAACCTGCCGGTGTTTGGGATGCCGGCTTGAATGAGGCCGGAAAGGGGGAAAACGCCGCATTCCCGGCGCATCTGGGAACCTTTTAGAGGCAGAACGTTCCGGGGAATCGATGGAGAGGGATTTGTGCCATTCGGAGCCGGCACTAAAAAGCTCAATTCCCGCTTTTAACGGACGAGGAGGAAAATGGGAAGCGACGTAATGGGATGAGCTGGGAGTGGAAAAGCTCCCGTGAAAGGCGAGGGAAGAGCAATTAATGGGATCGTTCGGAGGGATTTGGGAGCTGGATAATGGAGCCGTTATGGCCTCCTGCACTTGCTCAGGATTGGAGGGAAATCCGGCTCTTTTCCCCCTAAAAAAAGATGGAATCGGTGCATGGAACAGCGGCGGGAACCGGGCAGACTGGGACTGGATCCATCTTAACCCCCTGTCTTATCTTAGGGGGGATGTTTTGGGATAAATCCCTGTTTTTCGAAGGACAGCAACAATTTTTTGGCATTGTCCTTCCCTGCCCTCCCATTCCAGCCTGATTTTTGGGATATTTTGGGATAAATCCCTGTTTTTTGAAGGATAATTGTCATTTTTGGCATTGTCCTTCTTTGCCCTCCCATTCCAGCCTGGCTTTTGGGATATTTTGGGATAAATCCCCATTTTTTGAAGGATAATCATCACTTTTGGCGTTGTCCTTCCCTGCCCTCCCATTCCAGCCCAGCTTTTGGAATATTTTGGGATATTTTGGGATATTTTGGGATATTTTGGGATAAATCCCCGTTTTTTGAAGGATAACCATCATTTTCCAGACCCAGAGTGGATCCCTGACCCCGGATCACCGGCTCCTGGTCGATCCCAGCGGGAATGCCGGGGATGACCTTGGAGTGGCCTTGTTGGGGACGCTGCGGGTCCCAGAAAAGATGAGCTCATCCCCCAGCCCGCGTTCATCCCGGGAAGGCTCCGTGCGGCCGAGCTCCGGAGCGTCGGTTCCGCCTCCGGCCCTTGGCAAAGCTCCGGGATGACTTTGGGCGCCTCCCTCTCCTGCTCAGCCTCGGATTTTGCATCTGGGAAGGAGAAAAAGGGAAAAAAGACCCTTCATGATTTGGGAAGAAACCAAAGATGGCATTGGAAGCATCAGGAGGATCCAGTTATCCCTTGGGATGCTCCCGGAATGCGACGCCGGCTCCATCCCAACCCGAGATCATTAACGACACCTCCTGTACAACATTCCTGGTTGTATTTGCTGGGAAAACGGGAAAAATAAATTCCAGTGAGCTTGGGAAGCTCTCAGGGAGGAGCAAAGCCCCGTTGGAGGCCGTTTTCCTCCCATTCCATGTGGGATTTTCGTGGCTGTCGGCTTTGCCTGGATTTAAAGGGGTTTGGGGAAAGGGAAGATTTGGGGTGGAATTTTTGGGAATAATCACTCGGTGAGGGCCGCTCCCGCCCCATCCCGTGCTGGGTCTCCCCTCTCTCTTTTTGGGATTTGTTGGGGGGGGGGTTTTGTTGCTCGTAATGCTCAGAACCCTACAAAAACATGGGAATTTTTCTGACGGGAAGCAGAGGCAGAGCGCAAGGCCACCTCTGTGAAGCAGAGCAACACCAAACCTGTCTTTCTTATCTCTACTCATTAATTTATCAGCATCCAACCCTTTCCCAATGGAGTTGAGCGCTCCCCGTCCCAGCTCCGTCGCCGTTTCCCTGCGGGATCCGTTCCCGCACTGTCGCATCGTCTTCCATGAATTATTCGCGCCCTTCGCCGGCGCCGCGGTGTCCCCGAGCCGTCCCCGGTTGATTTTAAGGCTCCGTGACAGGTCGGGAACCAGATCGGTGGCGCCGATCCCGGGATTGCGCCGGAGCCGCGGAAGTCACAGCGCATTAATGCGCGAGGAGGCCCCGCGGTGGCGCTGGGAGATGATCCCAGCCCGGAGATGATCCCAGCCTGCAGGGCCGAGGGATAATTAACGAGGATCTGATCATCCCCGATGGCCGTGCTGGTGAATCCGGGGAGAGCGCGATCCCCGGAGCTGCCGGAGCGGGATGCGGCGGGAGAGGGATGAGTTTTCCCAGGGTTTGGTGCCTGTGGGGATGATCCTGGTGCCGGAGCAGGTTGTGCGCGTTCCCACTGCGAGATCCGAGCCCTCGGGGCGCTGCTATCTCGAATTAATGTCGTTTTCCTCCCCCTCAAACCTCTCCCGTTCCTCCTCCAGAGCGTGAAGGTCGCGGATGAGTTGGGATTATCCAAAAGCCATCTTGGATGCCGAAGGTGAAGGTGAACCCACCTTGGGTTTCTGCTTTGGTTGGGTGCCAGGACGGCTCAAAACGCTGATTCCGGCCTTTTTTCCATCCTTTTCCTGCCTGCGAAGGGCCTGAACCCCTCTGGTGTCTGCGGGGACGAAGTCAGCTGGAAGTGAGGAAAAGCTTGGGCTTGGATGCGGAGCAGAAACCAAACTCTGCTGGTGCCAGGCCTGGAACCGTCCGCTCCCGTCACGGTGGGGGGTTCGTCTTCACGGCTCTCCCTGCCAAAACCACCCCGGGACGGCTCCAAAATCCCCGCGGGGCGGCTCCGCTCGGATCCGGCTCCTTCCCGCAGGGGTGGGATCCCATCCAGGCCCTGCCAAGCGTGGCCGGTTGGATTCGGGGTCTCTCGGAGCCGGGGGAGCGGAGAGGGACGAGGAGGTTTCGCTCCAGCCGAGCCGAGTGCCAAAGCCCTCGTTAAAATTGCAGGAGCTTGGCAGAGCTTAAATCTGAAACTTGGACAAAACCGCCACTTGCTCCCCCCAAAGTACAATCAATTCCTTTCGTCTATAAATACCCTCTATAAATAGCCACGGGAAGAGGTTTAAACATTTCCAAAGGCTCTTTCGGGGGAAGAAAAGCAGCAAAATTGGGGCAAAACCCCTTTTTTCCCCGCTCTGTTGGCTCCACAAAAGCGGCGCCGCACCCTCGAGCACCCTGGAGAAACCTCCGGGCTCTGCTCCGAGAGCCTCCAGGAGCCCAGTTCGGAGAAAACTCGGGAATAACACGGGTTTTTATTCCCGGCCGGGTGTCTGGAAGAGGCACGGTCCATAATGGGGTCAGTGACTCGGCCGCGCTTCCCGCGTGCTTGGCAAGGACCTGACAAATTGCTTCGCTCCCTCCCGGCTGCGCTGATTTCTTCTCGGAGCGGGTCATTAGTGCCTAATTAGCGCCTAAACGCTCTCATTTGTCCTCCCCTTGTCAGCGCAGCGCCCAGGAGAGCCCTCCCAGCCTCGTCCTCCCGCACTCCGTGGGCTGGGAGCGCGGGAGAGGCAAGAAAAGCCCTGAAACCGAAGGGTTGTTCTTGTCTGCTTTGCAAAGAGAATTAATCCCGGCCCAGCGCGGGCTAAAGCCTGGCTTGGGTCTTCGTTCCTGGAGCCCAGCTTGGTCTTTCCTTTCCAGAGTCTGGCTTGGCGTTCTCCTTCCTAAAGCCCAAGTTGGCTTTTCCTTCCCCAAACCCACCTTGGCCTTTTCTTTCCAAAGCCTGGCTTGGTCTTGTCTTCCTAAATCCCCACTTGGTCTTGTCTTCCTAAAGCCTGACTCGGCCTTTTATTTTCAGAACCTGATTTAGCCTTTCCTTTCTAAAGCCCAACTTGGCTCTTCCTTTCTAAAGCCTGGCTTGGCTCTTCCTTTCTAAAGCCCAACTTGGCTCTTTCATCCTAAAGCCCAACTTGGCCTTTTCTTTCCAGAGCCTGACTTGGCCTTTCCTTCCCAAATCCCGACTTGGCCTTTCCTTTCTAAAGCCCAACTTGGCTCTTCCTTTCTAAAGCCCGACTTGGCCTTTCCTTCCCAGAGCCCCAGCAAGGCTTGGCCCCTCCCCTTGCCTTTTCCTCCTCCTTTTCCCGAGGAAAGGCTGGAATTCCCATCCCTGGAAGCGCTGGAACCCCGTGGCCGTGGCCGCCGGGGCCGTGCCCGGTGCTGGGCTCGTGGTTGGACTCCACAAACTCGGAGATCTTTGCCAACCTCCACGGTTCCACGAACCCTCTCCCCTCTGCTGCTGGCAGCTCCTCCCGCCGGAAACGCCTCCGGTTTAGGAATAAATTCCCAGGTTTTGTGTTTTTGGGATGGCAAATCGAGTTCGGAGTGCGGGGAGGGGGTTGGAACATTTTAATGTTTTTTCCTTCTTTTCCCTCTGGATTTTTTTCCATCTCACTCAGAGCCCAACTCGGCGTCGCCGGGTGACAACGTGATGACAGCAGCTCCGAAAAGAGGGGGAGGAGATGGATTTGTGCAGGGGGGGAAAAAACCTGGGGAGAGGAGGGAGGGAGGGAGGGAAGGAGGTCGGGAAGGACTAAGGAGACGTGGAGATGCCACTTCGCTGCTCGCGCTCGCCGTGATTATCCCGTCCCGGCGCCTCGGAGCCGGAGCCGCCTCCCCCTTCCCTGGGAGATGGGATTCGTGCCCTCCCCCGCTTCTCCCGGCTTTTCCCGGGTTTATTTTTATAGATTTTATGTATTTCATATTTATGTTTTTTTCCATAAATGAATCAGGAGCCCTCCCGGCGCTGTGCCACGCGAGGACGTGGAAGGATCCGCGTGGATCCGGGACCGGCCCTTCCCACGTCCAACCTGGAGCACAAAGAACTCCAGGGATGGCTCCAAAATTAAGGCAAAATGGGTCTTTTCCCTAAAATAATGAGGAGTTTTCCTCTTTTTATTCCCACCCAAGGTGAGGGTGAGACCTTTGCAGGCTGAGTCAATTAATTTTTAATTAATGTGCGATTTGGGCAGGAGCCTGGCTGTGGGATGCAGATTTTCGGGATGCAGATTTTTGGGATGAGGGCTTCCATCCGCGGGGCAAAGCGGGCTGGGATTCACGGCTGGATCCGGGGGTTATTTTCCCTACGGTTCCCTTGGGAATCCGTTGTCAGTCCTGCCCTGGCTCTAACCCCTTCCTTTGGATTTCGGGCATCTCCTCTCCCCAAACCCCGATCCAGAGGCATGGCCGCATCCCAAATTCCCGGCCAGAAGGAAAATCCTTCGCGTGCAGCCCCCGGCTCTGCGGCACGCGGGGGTCGCGGAGGCCGGAGCTGCTCCCAGCCGGGCGAGAGCCGGCGGAGAAACCCAAACCAGCCCCAATTCCATTGTTCCCTTCTTCTCCTTTTCCTCCCTTTTTTTCTGGCTCACCTTGAGCTCCCCCCCCGGCTCTTCCCGAGGCGGCGGCACCTGGCTCCGGGATTATTTTTCCCATCCCTTTTTGGCAGCGCTCCCTCCTCCCGCACAAACGCGGCTCCTATAAATAACCGCGGCTCGTGCTCGCTCCCCCTCCCTCCCTCCCTCGAATCCGTCTTCCTTTCTCCTTGTCTGTCCCTTCTCCTGCCGGGAGGAGATGCCGGAAAATCCAGGAGTGGGGGTTGAGCTCGTCCACGTCCCCCTCGTCCCTCAAATCGGCGGCATCCGAAGCACACGGGGGAATTTTTAATTGGATTTATGCACCCGCCCTCCAATTTCCTCCCCACTCTCCCATAATTAATTCCCGTATTTCCTTTCATCCTTCCCGATGTTCCCAAATCCAGGCAGCCGCTCCCTAAAAATCCCCCCCGGACCACGTCGCTGGGTTTCCACCCCACAAATATCCCAAAATTTGGGCATTTCCCGCAGGAAAACGTTGGCGGTGACGTTTTCCAGCCCTTTTGGGGCACGTCGGGGTTGGGATGGGTTGGGAGGGAATGGCTGCACGTGGATTGGGAACGGGATCCCTTGGGCTGCGGGAATGTGGAATTCTAATCCGTAAGAACCAATTCCAGCGTCGGGATGGGCACACATCTCCAAGGAGTCGGTCGGAATTATTCCGATGAAAGCACCTTAATTTTTTGGGAAAACCTAAAGCTGAGCTCAGCCCGGGGATCCCGAAGGACAAATCCGGGTCTGGAGAGCGGAAACTGCTCCGTGTGAGACCGAGGGTCCGTTTGGGATCCCCCATCCCAAGGGATCGCAAATCCGGCTTTGAGTTTGGGTTTTTCCAGTGGGGAATTTGCCGGGAATGGTGGCGGGGCTGGGATAATGAGATGCTGCTCACGCTCCCTAATGAAGTGCCGGAGCAACTCGGCGCTGGCTCCCGGCAAATTAGATCGGGATTATTGGAGCAGTGAGAATGGAGCGATCCGAGATGGTATCGGAGCGGGCGGGAAGGGCCGGGAGCGCCCGCTGGCCTCGACTGCATTCCCGGGAGAGGAGGAAAGGACGGAAACCGCCTCCCAAAACCCGGATGGGAGCAGGAGGAGAGGGAAGGGATAACGATCGGAGCGGGAATGGGATGTGGGAATGGGGCCCTCCAGAGCATCTCTGGCTTTCCGTGGGCTGCATCTCCCCAAATTCGCTTTTGCTCCCGTTCCTGGTGGGATTTGGCTCCAGGAGGTCCTTGGATGTGTTCGCGTCCTCCAAATGCGGCACGTTTGGGAATATGAGGGATATGGGAATGTTTGTACCCTCCAAACGCGGCACGCTTGGGAATATGAATTTTAAGTTGAGATCGTGGTCGAATTTCCCAGGAAAAAACCCGTTTCCAATGGATTTTCCCCCAATTTGGCCCTTCCCATCCTCAGCCAGGATTGGGATGAGCCGGATCCGGCTGCTCTGTCCCCCTTTTCCAATTCCCACCCCACCACGATCCCTCGGGAAGGAGCCGCCCAACAACGGAGCTCATTAAAAGCATGGAAAGCGCAAATTTAATTAAACCCAACCTTGCCTTTAACGGGGAAATAAATCCGCCCTTTTTCCATGGAACAATGGATTTTTCCAGCCCTCCCGTGCCGGGATTCCTCCCTCTTTTCATACCTCTCCTTTATTGTCCCTGGCTGGGAGCAAGCGCTGCCTGATTTGCATAAATTTGCATCAGGAATTGGGGGGAGAAAGGAGGAGGGGAGGGAAAAAGAGCTGGAAAAAGGAGATTTCCCAGCGCTGAGCTGGCTCCAAAGAAAGGAGCCTCGGCTGGAGGAGGGAAAAGGCAGCAGGGGCTGGGAAAGATCCTGGATTTTTAAAGTTCACCCATTTTTGGTGGTTTATGGAATTATGGATGAGCGATGACGACGATGCCAATCCAGGCTCGTGGTCCCGTGGAATCCCATCCCAAGATTTGAGGGAGTTATGGATGAGCGATGATGACGATGCCAATCCAGCCTCGTGATCCCATGGGATGCCATCCCAAGATTTCAGGGGATTACGGGTGATTTATGGAATTGTGGAGGGCGGCAGAGGCGCGCGGTGCCATCGGATCTCACCCCGGGCTCCGGGATCGGGATCATCCCAGAGTCGGAATCAAATCCGTGATTTCCCCGGCGATTCCCAGGGCCTGGTTTCTTCATTCCAGATCCTTCCAGAGAAGGAGGAATTCATGGTCGATTTCGCGTCACATCCAAGCGCATTTTTGGTTAAATCCCACAGAATTCCCATTTCCTTCTCTGGAGTGACCTCAGGGAAAGGCGAATCCCTGGAATCGGGGTGGTGCTGCCTGGCTGGGCCCTGCCTGTGGAATTTGGGATCCAGCTTGGATCCAAGCCGCCTTCTCCCAGCCCTTCCCCACCCCACATCGGTGGGATGTCCTTTGGGAATAAGGCTTGGACCATTTCCAGAGGGGTTTTTTCCCAGCTTTTCTCCTCCTCTGTGGCGTTTTGGGGGAAACTGAAGCATTTCCCTTCCTTTCCTTTGGTTTTCCAGCCTTCATTTTCCTCCTCCCCAGGGAAATTGCCATCGCCTGTTGAGCCGGGGCGGGGGAAATTTTTTCCCTTTTTTCCCTTTTTACCACTTTTTTTTCTTTTCCCCCTTTTTTCCACTTTTTTCCACTTTTTCCCACTTTTTTCCCTTTCCCCCCTTTTTCCCTTTTCCCCCCTTTTCCCTTTTTCCCCCTTTTTTCCACTTTTTTCCCTTTTTTTCCCTTTCCCCCCCTTTTTTTCCATTTCCCCCTTTTCCCCCTTCTTTCCCTTTTCCCATTTTTTCCCCTTTTCCCCACTTTTTTCCCACTTTTTCCCCTTTTCTCCCCTTTCCCCCCTTTTCCCCCCTTTTCCCTCTTTTTCCTGAGCTCCCTTTTCCCAGGAGAAGCGCGGCCTCGGCGGTGCCGGCAGCAAGAAACTTGGATTTTTAGGGAAACCCCCCCCACAGATTTTCGGGATCGGGAAGAGCCTTTTTCGATCCAGAGGGGTGGGAAAAGCTCCTCACCTTGGGCAGCAGAGCAGCAGCTCCCCCCAAGCCCCCGGAATTTTGGGAGCTGCTCCTTTCCCGATCCAGTGGTGTGAAATCCCGGTGGGATCCTTCCAGAGCCTCCCGCTCTTCCCCCGGGAATGGGAGCCGGGGGCGGATTTGTTCCATCACCACCTCGCGCTGGGAATATTTTCCCCCTTTTTTTTTTTTTTTTATTTATAGGGATCCTGCGGGGGCCGGGAATAAAAAGAAGCTCGGTTTTGTGGGATTGCGTAATTCCCGAGTCCTTGGGAAGAAGGTGGGAGCAGCGGTGGGATGGGGAGCTCCCGGGAGCGCAGGGAGCAGCTGGAACGCGGCCAGCCGGGGTTTTGGGGGAATTTCTGCCCATTCCGGGCCTGCGGCGGGGTCAGGTTGGTTTTCCCGGTGTGGGACGATCCCACTGGATCTGCTCCCGGCCAAGCCGAAGGGATGGGGTTAACAGGGCTGGGGAAGCTGGAGAGGAGAGGTTTCGGTGGGAATTCGGGTTTTTTTTGGGATTTTGCAGGAGCAAAGCATCAAAAGTCATGCTGGGAGGACAACGGGATTCATGTTCCTGGGAATTTGGGGTTTTTGGGATTTTGCAGGAGGAAAGCAGTGAAGCTGTGCTGCGAAGACAATGGGATTCAAGTTCCTGGGAATTTGGGGGTTTTTGGGATTTTGCAGGAGGACAGCATCAAAAGACGTGCTGGGAGGACAATGGGATTCATGTTCCTGGGAATTTGGGGTTTTTGGGATTTGCAGGAGCAAACTTCGGAGATGTGCCGGTGCCACCTCGCGGATTCTGGGAAAGGAAGGAGCAGGAGGAGCTGGGATTCCCAAATTTTGTATGGAAACACTTCCTGAACGAGCGGAGGTATGGAAAAGCCTCCAGGTTCCCGGGTTTTTGGGCTGCTGCTTCCCAGATTTAACTGGGATGGTGGCATTTCACCCGCAGGGAGCCGGGAAGGGGCCGGGACGGACGGGAATGAGGGAACAGAGCTGGGATGGGAAAGGGAAGGATGGAGCCGGGGAAGAAAAGGTCGGAGCTGGGCTGGTGGGAAACAGCGGGAAAATCCCGCGGGATTCCTCGGCCGGGGCTGCGGCTCTGGGAGTGGGAGCATCCCGGGAACCTCGCTTCTCCAGGGAATGCCTGCCCGGTCCGGGCTGTTCCCGATGCCCTGGAATTGGCTGCATTGGGCGCGCAGGGAGCGATCCTGGCTCGGGACAGCTCCAGGTGGGCCGGGACATGCGGAATGTGCGTGGGAGAGCAGCTAAATCCGGCCGGGAATGACTCAGAGCACGAGGGATTGGCTCAGCCACCCCCGAGGTCCCTCTCCCCGAGCTCCCGAAGCTCCGGAGGAGAAGGAAAACGCCGGAGGCCTCCAAGGGGATGGATCCGGGGCGGCTCCGCTTCCAACCCTCAGGAAGCTCCAGCTTGGCCACCCCCCCCAACCCCCACTGGGAATTTTTCCTTTTTATTTTAATTTATTCCTTAGTTTTTCAATTTTGTATGGAGGTTCCCAGAGCTGGGAAAAAAACCCCTGGAATGTGCAAGGATCCCTCGCTTTTGGATGAGGCCAGGGATGAGGCCCCAGCCTCAGGCGTGGCCCCAAATTCCCCCCAAACACCAAAAAATTCCCGTCCAGGCGAATTCCCGGCTCCCGCAGAGTGTTCTCCTGATTATTTCCAGGCAAAATACTGAATTGGATGTGATCATTGCAATTATTCCATCGGGAATTATTATTCCGGTGGGAATTGGGTGGGGAAACAGCGGCAGAGCTCACGTGGAGAGCTGGAAGCTGCTCCATCCCTGGAATCATCCCAGGCCAGGACGGGGCTCCGAACATCCCGATCCCACCGGAGCTGCTCCCAACCATCGCAGCGTTGGATTAAATTGGGTTTAAAGGTCCCTTCCGGCCCAAATTTTTCCATGATCTTGGATTTTATGGAACAGTTCTGCAGGGCCGGATGAGAAATTTCCTTCTGGGGCAGCGCCGGAGGGAGAAAAGGAGGAATTCCTGCTGGATGTTGGGATTTCCCAAAGCCAGCGTCCTCTCTCCGGGGAGGACGGAGCAGTTTTCCCACTCCAAGGAAAACCTGGAGTTTCCTTCCCTTGACTGCCGGAGGAATTCCCAATTAATTCCTCCTCAGGGCTCCGACCCCGTTAATCAGATCTGAAGCTTTAATGGGAATTTTTCCCTGCCCTTNTTTTTCCTCCATTTTTGTCCTTTTCCCCTCTTTTTTCCTCTTTTTTCTCTCCTTTTTTTCCTCCTTCTTCCTTCTTTTCTTCCTCCTTTTATCGTCCTATTTTCCTCCTTTTTTTCATCTTTTTTCCTCCTTTTCCCCTCTTTTTCCCCCATTTTTTATCCTTTTTTCCTCCTTTTTTCTCACCTTATTTTCCTCCTTTTTCCACTTTTTTCCTCCATGTTCCTCATTTTTTCCTCCTCTTTTCCTCCTCCTTTTCCCTCTTTTTCTCCTCTTTTTTCCTTCTTTTTTCCTCCTTTTTTCCTCCTTTTCTTCCTCCTTTTCTTCCTCCTTCTTCCTTCTTTTCTTCTTCCTCTTTTCCTCCTTCTTTTCCCTCCTTTTTTCCCCTCCCCTTTCCCTCCTTTTTTTCTCCTTTCTTCCTCCTTTTTTTCCTCATTTTTTCCCTACTTTTCCCTCCTTTCCCCCCCTTTTTCTCCCCTTTTTTTCCTTTCTCTTTTCCTTGGGACAATCCCTGAGGAAAAGGGCCTTGGGGCCGCTCCATCCCTCCGCTCCCAATCCCTCCCGGGGCTTTTCCTGCTCCCATCCCGGCTTTTCCAGCTGCTTCCAGCCTTGGAAAACTTCTCCCTGAGGAGCAGGAGCCCTTCCAGGGGAGCAGATGGCTGAGGAGGAGGAGGAGGAGGAAAATCATGGATGCGAACGCTCCGGGATGCCTTTGCAACATTCCCAGCCGAGGTCGTGCCGCCGGGGAAAGCATCCTCCAGGATTTTCCCCCAGTCCCCCAAATTTTGGGATATTTCATGGATATTTTAAAGCACCCGGAGCCCTCTGGAGACGTCGCTCATCCATCAGCCAGGAGGAATCTGAACTTTTAGGGATATCCGGGATCCTGGGCTCGCAGTTCCATGTTTGGAGCAGCCGGAATTGCCGGGCCAGGTCCAGAAAAGAACCATTCCCAGCTTTCCCAAGCGGGGTTTCCTTGCGGGAAAATGGGATCTGCTGGAGATCTCCTGCAAGGAACCCTTTGGGATGGGGAGATTTATTCCAATATCCCAGGTGGGGGAGGAAATCCGTAAATAACGGACCCAAAAATTCCGGGGATTTTTCTCAAAGCCGCAAAACTTCGCCAGACCCCTGGAAAACTTCAAGGCTCCGCCCTGGGATGAGAATATTCCGTGTTTGATTCCCCCCCTCACGGATTTCAGAGGAGCGGCAGAGCCGGGGGTGCCGGAATTAAAGAGATCAAAGCAATTTGGGCCTCGTTATCTCCAAATTCCAGGGAAACTGAGGCCGAGCGCCAGGAAATCTCCCGGCAGCCACGAGCTGGGCGGGAGGGAGGGCGGGGAGAGCAGAATTCCCAAATCCCCGCTCTGCTGATGAGCTGAAATCACCGCGGAACGTTCGGAGTGACCGAGGCTCCGACCGGGAATAATTCAGCTTGAAAGAGCCGGATTGAGATAAAAAAGGGATTTTTCCCCAGAAAAGTGACAGCTCGGAGCTCGGCTGCTCCGTGGGAAGTTATTTTGGGAGAAAAGGCGGCTTTTCATGTCACTCCAAGGAGTTTCAAATTCCGTCGGCAAATTCCATCCCTGGATTTTGTGGAGTTGGAGCGGCTGGAACGGTTCCTATCCCACGGTTCCGCTTCATCCCGAAGAATGGGAATGGATCCACCCGGAGAGGTTCCCACTTCTTGTCCCCACCTGGTGCTTTGTCCCAGAAATATTCCCAGTTCCCAGCCAATATTCCTGGTTCCCAGCCAATATTCCAAGTTCCCAGCCACTATTCCAGGTTCCCAGTCAATATTCCTGGTTTCCAGTCAATATTCCCAATTCTCAGTCAATATTCCCAGTTCCCAGGCAATATTCCCGGTTCCCAGTCAACATTCCCGGTTCCCAGCCACTATTCCAGGTTTCCAGTCAATATTCCCGGTTTCCAGTCAATATTCCCAGTTCCCAGGCAATATTCCCAGTTCCCAGCCAATATTCCCGGTTCCCAGGCAATATTCCCAGTTCACAGTCAACATTCCCAGTTCCCAGCCAGTATTCCCAGTTCCCAGCCAATATTCCCAGTTCCCAGTCAACATTCCCAGTTCCCAGCCAGTATTCCCAGTTCCCAGCCAATATTCCCAGTTCCCAGCCAATATTCCCGGTTCCCTGTCCCGGCTGGGCCGAGCTGGACTCTCCCCATTCCTTCCCAAATCCCATTTTTTCCCAAAGCCCCTCGGTGCTTCCAGGGCTGGAATTCAATTTTGCTTCCCGACAACAAAAACAAAACAAAACGAAAAAATCCCCCAACTCTCCCAAAATCTCCTGCGGCAAAAGAATTAATTAAATCAATTAAATTAATCAGCGGCCATTGTGTCATTAACGCCAGACTTTAATTAAATTGTGTGGAGATAACGACTGCGGAGCTTCCCGACAGCCGAACATTCCCAGGATGGAGAAATTCCTCCTGAAATTCCTCCTGAAACGGATCCAAGGCGAGCCCTGTCCTCCGGTCAGGCACCCCCAAATCCCCGTTTGTGGCCTTGGAGCTTTCCCTCCCTGGGAATTCCCTCTGGGAATGTTCACCCCTGGAAGCGCGGCCCCCAGCCCCACCCTGAGCTCGTTTTCCTCCCATGGGTGTCCGGGAATTGACCGGAATGTCTCCAATTTGGGGCAAATCCAAGGATTTTTAGCCCTCCTGCCGCAGCAACTCCGGCTGGTGGCAGCACTTCCCTGATCCAGCTTTTTCATTCCGAGGAAAAACGATACTCCAGGGTGGGAAAATCGCCCCAGACAAGAAAATCCCATTTACACCTTTGGGAATGAGCCTTGAACCCATGGATCCCTCCGGGCTACGGAATTCCCAAAGGAAGCGGAGCGATCCCTCTGGGCAATGAAATTCCCAAAGGAAGCGGAGGGATCCTCCAGGCTGTGGAATTCCCAAAGGAAGCGGAGCATCCCTCGATCCCTCCGGGCTATGAAATTCCCAAAGGAAGCAGAGTGATCCCTCTGGGCTACAGAATTCCCAAAGGAAGTGGAGCAATCCTCCAGGCTGTGGAATTCCCAAAGGAAGCGGAAAAATCCCTCTGGGCTCTGGAATTCCCAAAGGAAGTGGAGGGATCCTCGGGGCTGTGGAATTCCCAAAGGAAGTGGAGCGATCCCTCTGGGCTACGGAATTCCCAAAAGAAACAGAGGGATCCCTCCGGGCTGTGGAATTCCCAAAGGAAGCGGAACAATCCCTCCGGGCTATGGAATTCCCAAAGTAAGTGGAGCGATCCCTTGATCCCTCCGGGCAATGGAATTCCCAAAGGAAGTGGAGGGATCCTCGGGGCTGTGGAATTCCCAAAGGAAGCGGAGCGATCCCTCCGGGCTGTGGATTTGGGAGCAATTCCCCAATGGGAAGCCGAGCCGGGAACGCGGGATAGAGGGGAATTTGGGACCGAGGGATGAGCCGTGCCGGGAATGCGGGATTGCTTTTCCAGCCGTGTCGGTATCCCAGGATCCATCCCGCGGCATCGCTGTTTGAGCAGCCCCGGCTCTGTTTGCTCCCGAGCCTTTGGAGCGGGAAACGTGCGGAGGAGCCGCTCATCCCGGCGGGAATCCCGCCGGATCCGCTCCTGCCGCATTCCCGGCGGCTCCGGGGACCTGCCCGATTCCCTTTATCCTGCCGAGCCTTCCCAGCCTTGGCTCTTCCAAAATTTTAGGGCAGGAGCAGAGGTCGGGAGGGGATGGAGGCGGAGCTGGAGAAGCTCCCGCTGCCAGCGGCATTCCCAGTTTGGGAATGTTCCAGCGCTCAGGGCAGGAACCCTCGGAATTCCCAAGAAAAAACCCTTTTATGGGTGATTTTCCATGGGGAAAAAAATGGATGCGTTGTCCTGTTAGCTCTGGAAATATCCGGGATAAAGCCGGGATCGGGCTCCGGGAAGTTCCGGCGCTGGGCACAAGGAGGACCTGACAGGCCTCGGGAAGTGAAGGATCGGGATGGACATCTGGAAAAAAATCCCTGAGATCCCTGGGATGAGAGGGCAGCGGGGCCGGTCTTGCATCACCCGCAGGGAAAAGATTCCATGAAAAACCGGGAAAAACGAGCGGCAGGAAGGAGGAACCTGTGCAAAGCCAGGGGTGCTCCCAAAAAATGTCTGAAATACCCAAAAATATCCTAAAATCCCATTTTTTTGGAGGACCAGCCCCTCTCCAAGGGGATTTCCCAGTGTCTGTCTGGATGGGAGAGCTTTCCGTGGGTTGGATTTGGGGCTGGCAAACGCTCCTAGGGGTTTTTCCCATTTTTTTCGGGATTCGCACTGGAAATCTCCCGCTTGGAAGCAGCCCTGAGCATGAAATGAGGAGATCTAGGAATTTGTGGGCATTTTTGGGAATTTTTAGGAGCTGCCAAGCGCCAGCGCTGCGGAACCAGGCTCGGGGTTGCCCGTCCTTCCCCTCCATCCCAAAAATTCCGCATCCAGGCACCAGTCCCATTTCATCCCTAAACATTCCCAAACCAGCACTTCCAACCCTTCTTCCCAAAAAACCAACCCCGTGTTCCCTCCTGGATCCCTCCAGGATGAATTGGGTTTATTCCCGACTCCTGAAATTGTGTTTGAATCCTTCACTCCCTCAGTTCCAAGGAAATTCCCGTTAAAATCCAAAATTCATTTGCACCCTCGAGTTTTCCCTTCTTTCCCCTCCCAATTCCCCAATTTTTTCCAGCTCCTCTGATTTTTTCCGGAGGCTGGAGCCCTTGACTGTTGGGTTTTTCCGGTGCCTTTCCCGGTTTTTGATCCCTGGAGGATTTTCCATCCCAATCCTCCCAGTTTTTTGTTTTCCAGACCCCATTCCAGGAGGGATTTCCTCCTCCAAAACCCATGGAATCTGTCCGAGGAGATGGTCCATCAAAACTTCCTCTGGGAATTCATTCCCTGGGATGATGCTCCAGAATAAATTCCCGATTATTCCAAATTTGGGACTTTCTCCTCCAGTTCGGGACTTTCTCCCCAAAATTTGAGATTTTCTCCCCAAAATTTGGGGCTTTCTCCCTAAATTTGGGATTTTCTCCCTACATTTGGGACTTTATTGCCCAATTTGGGGCTTTCTCCCCAAAATTTGGGACTTTTTCCCTATATTTAGGACTTTATCCCCAAAATTTGGGAATCGCTCCCCAGATCTGGGACTTTCTCCTCCAGTTTGGGATTTCCTCTTCCGATTTCGGATTTCCTCCTTAAATTTGGGATTTTCTTACCAAATCTGGGACTTTCTCCCCCAGTTTCGGACTTTTTCCCTAAATTTGGGATTTCCTTCTCTACATTCGGGATTCAGCACCTGGATTTATTCCGGAAAGGTCGGGGGGAAGAAAAGAAACTGGGAAATTTTCCCTCTGGGAGCCTTTTTTGGCCCAAATTCCCATCGCTGAGGGCGGAAGGAGGAGACTCCCGGAACGCGCTGCCCTGGATTCCGGCTGCTCCCAGAGGACTTCGGGAATGAGGTTCAGACCTGGATCCATCCCTTGGGAATCTGGGAAGGACAAGAAGGCGCCAGCTCTGTCCTAAAGCAGGGATTGGGGTTTTTTTAGGGAATGACGGGATCCAACTTCAGAAGGGGCTGCGGGAAAATCCTTATATATGAAAAAATGGGGAATATTCACCCCGCTGGATGCGTTTGGACGAGGCAGGAGCATCATTCCCCACCAGCTCAGCTCATTCCCGCCCTTCCCATGGCCTGGAATTCCCTGGGGCATTCCCAGGGAGCTCCCAAGCAGCCGCTGGGATCACAGGGAATTAAAAGCCGGGAGAAGCCGGAGCGATCCGGACGCGGCGCGATTCGTATCCCGCGATCGCCGTCGCCTCCTGTCTGCTCCGATGTCCTGGGAGCCGCCTGACGGGCCGGGATCCACTCCCGGGAATTCCCCGCGGAATCTGGAGGCTGCCAAGGGCGCTTCGCCGTCGGAGAGCGAATCCCGCTCCCGGCATTCCGGGTGGTTCCCATTGATCCTTCCCCCGCCGGATCGCGGCCTTGGCTCCGGGGGCAGGTTGCGCGGCCGGGGCTGAAATTCCCATTGGGAAGGCACGGAAATGCGGGAATTTTTCAAACCCTGGTTAATTTTTGTTTTCCGAGGAGGCGTCAGAGCTGTCACATCTCCAGGAGGCAATTCCCAGCTTCCACAAAATCCTTGTCCGGTGGGATGTTCCAACCGCGGGAACAGCCCTTGGCTGAGGACAGCGGGAATGCTCGGAAAGCCGCATTTTGGGAATGCTGCTGCTGCGTTTTTCCATGGAAAAACGGATGGGAAGAACCAGACCTTGAGGGAAAACCATCCTGGATCGGGTCATCCTGTGATGATGGATTTGGGAATTTTTAACTCCCGGTGTTTCCAGTTTTCATGGAAAATTCCTTGTGAAGGGGGAAGTGGAGGATTTGGGTTGGTTTTATCCCGGATTTCCGGGCACTGAGGGATAGGCGACTCCAAGACTTTCTCCCGGTGTTTTTTCCCAAACAAAAGAGGATCCTGGGGCAGGATTTTGGGGGGTTTTCCATGGAATTGGCTTTCAGGGAGATGGGGAACAGCCGGAATTCCGGCCCAACCAGTAACACCGGTCTGATCCGAATGGGTGGGATCTGATTCCCAGAAAACCTCCCTGACAGGAACCAGGCTCTGCTGGATCCTTGCATCCATCCAGTTAAATCCATGGATTGGAGGAATTCCTGGATTTTCCCTCCCTTCTCCCTCTGCCTCCAATCCTCTGGGAAAAGCCTCAGTTCCAGAGGCCTGGAAATCAAATCCCGCTTTATTTGGGGGTGGATTTGATGGATCCCCCCAGGAGGCATCGCCCTGTCCTGGCTTTCCCGGGAATTTCGACAGCCTGGCTGGGCCTGGTTTTATTCCGGGCCTCCTCCTTAAGCCGAGTTTTTTGGGGATTTTCTGGGATCTTTTGGGATTTTCTGGGATACGAGCCCAGGAGCACCGGTTTTAACTCTCCCTCGTATTCCCAGGAATGCCTGGACGAGGTGATCCCAACCCTTTCTGCATCCCAACCCCTCCTCCATCCGTGT
>WEIT01037781.1:207-15796 GCA_013389985.1 Dryoscopus gambensis
GTTCACTTGAACTTGAGGCAACTAGACTATTCAAGCCTACTGTGGAGTTGAAACATATGATTCAGTGCTCCTTAGCATTGCTTCTCCTCCTAGTCTTAAATGTTACTTTAGAAAAGTCATCATGGTTCCATGAAAGCCTATTCTAACCATATTTCATTTTAAACTGGATAGGAAACCTGTTATAAAATATTTGAAGTACTAGATCTTTCTGGGCTTTAAAAGGATCTGTAAGAGATTTTAGTCCGTATAAAATCTGAAAACAAATAAAATACTTCTGTTGCCTAGTAAATGTATTAATTTTCCTTGGGAAAAATGCCTGTTCTTGAATAAGTAGCTTTGATTTCTTCCAGAGCACTATATTTTATGTGACCCACCACATGTTTAAAAGATACTGTCTCTTCCGATAAATGAAATTTATTTCCTTCTTGGGTCAAGCACAAGAGAAAAGCTTAATTTAAATGTATAGATCTGAAATCTACTAAAATGCTACATAGTATGTGTGGGAAACTGTTGGGGGGAAAAATATTTAAAGGACTAAGAGAAAATTGCTTGGAATAGGAAAAAAATACAGAAAAGCAAATTTTTCCAAAATCTCTTCTGAGAAAAGTTAGTAAGTCATCCATTTGCATTGAGAAATCATATTTCATGTAAGTTTGAGCCATGAGTGTTGACACTGTCTCTGTATGGTTTCTTTCCCCTTCACAAAATTCTGAGACAAAGCTGCAGTGAACCTATTACTCTTCTAAAGAAAGCCAAAACAGGTGCTTAAAGACAAAGTTGCATTTCATAATGCAACAACAGGGGCTCTATCTCACACCTCCGCCTCATGAATGGCCACATTAATGCCATGATCAAGATAAGAGAGTTTAATAGGAGAGCTTCACCATGGTTTTTGGTGGGTTTTTTTCCTGAAACAAGTTACACTGCAATTATATAGTTTCAATGCAACGATTTTAAGACTTGAAATTTCAAGTCAGTATTGGTAAAATATTAACTAGTCTGCATACTTCTATGGATGTGCAGATAACTGGGAAATAATATGAAGTAGGAAATAAAACAGGTAGGTTGTACTAGGGCAGGTATCAAGAAATATAATAAAATTTCATTATTTAGTAAATTAAATAATAAAGGCTAACATTCATCTCTAATGAAGCTTGCAATTATTTCTAGTGGATGAAGAATAGAAAGAAGAAGGGAATACTGTATATTTGAAAATAGTATAAGAGAATTACATTTGGTCTATGGCTTGAGGTTCCTGAAAAGCTGCAGTTGGATGTGAAAGCTGGATATTAAGGTACCTGCTAAGATAAATATTAGGATTTTTACTTAGAGGTGTTACAGGGTGGATAATAACAAAAAGATCTGAAGAAACATCATAAATAATGATAAAATATATTTGATTGCAATTGTAAATAAGTGGAATTATTAAAAATTATTCTTGTTTGCGCAGTTTTGCCTGACATTTGTTTTAATCATGTCTTCAGTCTTAAATAAATATATTTTTGGTGTTCACAGTTTGTAGGGTTTCTTTTATTGAATGTCTATATTGCCACAGAGATAGATAATTTTCCTTTCTTTTTTTTAACCTCCCAATGATTTTAACAAGAAAAAAACTTTCCAGTCAGTCATTTGTTGTTTTGTCAGCTCCCATCCAGATATAAAGATGTCATTCTGTTGTCCCAGTGTAGCATGATGCTGTAAGTAAGCATCAGTCAGTACTTTCCTCTCCATGGTGGAATTCCTTCTCACACAAAGGGCTGGCACAGAGATTAGGCAGCACCTACATTTGTTTAACTGTATTCTAAGAACTTGGAGAAGTTTTACATGTTTTATAATGCTGGTAATGTCTGTCTACACAGGAAGGAACTTCAGAAAGAAACCATCTGACATCTGTCCTCCAAAAATTGTTGTGTATCATTCAGAATGCTATTTTTGCTCTCTAAAGCATGTCATGTATAGTTGCTATACATTTTCAAGTCTCTCTTTCCTGTTGCCTGTACTCAGGCAACCTGGGAAAACCAGAGAATTAGGTCGTTGATGCTGGCAGTACCTGATATAGTCCGTACAGGACAAGAAATAATTAGTGGGCATGCATGGTTATGCTTTCTAGAAGCATGCATCACAGGATTAGGGGATAAGCAGATAGTGCTTAGAACACCACACTCAAGCTGGGGGATTCCTTAGAATGTAGACACATAAGTTAGACACATACCCATAGTTTAATCTGCTCTTAAGCCTCTTTTGTATGGACTGGTAATTGCCTATGAGGCTGAGCATTCATTTTCTTACAAATAGCACTGGGACGCCTTAAAAAATCCATGCCCCTTGTTTTTCTGAGACATGAATGATAGGAGCTTAATTTGAGTCTGTCCAGTCTGTTCTAGTTTTTGAGAGCTACTTTCATTATAGTAATAAAAACACACAATAAGAACTCTCATAAAACAAACAGAAACCCCCAAACAAAACCAAACCAAAAAAATTTTAATTCCAAATATTCTGGCACTATAATACAATTTAATTGCCCAATTATATAGTATTCATTAATCTTATTTCTTCATTTTCTTTCCATCAGACACATTGGTAGCATGTCCTGAGGTTTTGCTTCCAAAATTTTAAGCACTGGAGCATAGTGATATTTGTGGTTTTTACAGGACACTTCCTAGAGTAAGATGTAAAGGCCAGGAAAGAGCGGGGCAGCTGAGTTAGTTCTAGAAATGTGGGCAATTGGATCAAGCCTTATTTGATACAGAGATACCACCACTATAAATAAATAAACCTGTCTGAATCTATTTTTGAATCTGCTAAAGCTGCAGTCAACATATACAGTGTGATACTGAATGGACTATGAAGAAACAGAATCATTTTTCAAGGGCAAAATCTGTGACCAGCTTATACACTGATACTCAAAATAAATACCTACTTCATTGCTTATGTTAAATTATTCTGAAGACTATTGCAATGGGAATAACATATGCCTAAGTGTTTGAAACATTTGTTGAACTTTATAAGATGATATTCATCACATTCAGCTGTACTCTGTAAAACAAGCAATGGAAAAGTCATTGTGAAAACAGTGTGATTTGCTTCTGAGGCTAAAGGTCACCAAAGGACCATCTGATTTGCTATAGAAAGAAAAGGAAAATCAAGAAAGACCTATAAAATAGAAAAGAAAATGTCATGATGAAAAAAATTGAAAGACACAGAAGATGTTTCTTCTGAATTCAGTTCAGTTCTTGATGTCTTTGAAGCTAGTAACCAATAACGTGAAAAAATGAGGGGCAGTTGCTTGTTCTAAAAACATTAGATACATGTGAGAAGTACATAGAACTAAATAGTAGGAAATTATGATAGATTGATCTAGTAGATTACATTAAATTTACAGCCTGCTGGAAAAAGGTTTAAAACTGTAGGATGCTTGCCAAGACCATGGCAAGATCTTCAGGTGAGTGAATATAAAGTGATATAGGTTCTGGCAGCTGACAGGAACTAACAGCTGCTCTGCAGTCTGACAAATTGGCAATTTCAAAATGTTTCAGTATCAGACAGCTTCTACAAAGATCTTCAAGCAG
Source organism: Dryoscopus gambensis (assembly GCA_013389985.1). NCBI lineage: Eukaryota > Metazoa > Chordata > Aves > Passeriformes > Malaconotidae > Dryoscopus > Dryoscopus gambensis. The sequence goes on from WEIT01037781.1 coordinate 3,777, forward strand.
GCTGAACTGTCATCTGGAAAACTCAAAATCAGCATCACAGTCGACAGGATTTGAGTGGAAAGTGTGGAAAATCATGGAAAATAATTTAGAAGGCAAGCCTGCAAGATATCTGTTTTAGCTGCTATTCTCAGAAATTAAAAAAGTGAAGAGAAGTTGTCAACGTGAAATGTCAAATGGAAAATGGTCAACTGTGACACAGTACAGAACAAAATTATTCTGATTCTTACTGATACAGAAAACAAACTGATTTCAAATCTTCTCAGCTCAAAAAACTTGTTCAAAATAGTACTCATCTTCTTCTGACAGCCAGCCAAAGAAAAATGGACTATTTATATATTCATTTGCAAGGGTTGCTGTTGAGCAGAGATAAAAACTATACTGAAGCACTGAAAGATTCCAAAATACCAAGGCATCAGCTGTACCAATTGGCTCCAGTTATCCTGTCCATGCCAGAAATTCTAGGGAGTGTTGAATTGGCATTTTCAGGTTTTCTCACTCCAAAGATTCAGTATGAAGGAGGTAATCTTGAATTATGTAATGTTAGTGAAACTAACAAATTTTAGAAATTTGTAATACCCTTAGTATATCATAATATGAAACTATTGCTGTAAACATCCATTTCTAGTCCTACTGCATAAAATATGTTCATGTGAGTGTTAATATTGATAATTACTGTTACCTATCTTTTTACTTAATTAACTAGTTCTCATGCATACATGAACCATGAATGGTCATTTTCCTTTTTTTCCCCTGATTTTTACAGGTCGTGTGGCGTTTTTTTACACTTAGTTTTTCTTATTCTGTATGTGATTTCTGATGCTCTTAATCTAGTAAATACTATTGTTTTAGTATTTAAGATAAACTCCAATCCCTTACATGGCCATGCCCTTACTTGAACTTCAGTCTCATGATAATAGAGCAGTCTCAAAATATATGACTTGTGATACTTGCTCTCTGTTATCACCACTTTCTTGTATCGAATGGTACAAATGAATGAATCTGAGTTTCTCATTATAAGTGCTAGTTACAGAAGTGTTCTTGGTACAAACTCAGCTGCTACCAATATCCCAACTGTATTTCCTTCTGTCAGTGTGAAGCACTTAAAAACTGTGGGGATGAACTCAGCTTGATATTCAATGGTTCTTGATCTAAACCAGGAAGGCTCTAGCTACAGCTGAACCTGAACTTGATTTCATCTGGAAGACAAGCAAACAGGCAAAAAAACCCCAGTCTTTTTTCAACTCTTGTTATAGAAATTCCTTGCCTTTTCCCTCTAAATATATGTGTGTATATAATAATAATTAAGGAAGTATTGCAATTAAACACCAATTTCAGTGAATGAATGCATAAATTACTTATATGTATACACTCGGAAATTATAAAATTATGTTTTTTACAGTCAGTTTAATATTTTTCAGGTAAACTTTTTTTTACCATGACTTTTAGATGGTGATTTTGTGAGGTTAAATATGCAACACTTTGAATAGCCTTGCTCCCAGACTAATTTTTCAAGAGTAATAAATGGAAGGTATTACTGTGTTAACAGCCAAGATTGTTTAACAATAACTTAATTTACTTAAAGCAAACAGTATTTCTGGGATTATGTTGCTTCTTCTCATGAGTTTAGATTTATCTCATGCAATTCATATTACACCCCATCCGGTTTCACCGTGGAGAACTGTGAGGAGTTCTTTTAAAAATGGATGGTTGGGAACAGAATGAAGCCAAACGAGGCGAACCTTGTATCTGAGAATCGTTTATTGGTAACAAAAGGGGAGGGAAAAGGAGGTGCCAAAAAGAAAGAGGGCGAGAAGAGACAGAAAAGAAGAAAGGAAAATGGAAAAGGACTGCGGGAGAGTAGAGAGAGGGGACAGGGAGAAAAAGAGGGCATTACCACCAGCAAGCCGGGGCAGTGCTGTCGGCGTCCAGGCGGTGTGGGGTGGCCGGGCTGGGCCTTAGCGAGCCTGTGGGGCTCTCAGAGAGGTGCGGCTCCACAGGCGTGGGTCACACGGTGATGGCACCGGACATGCCGTGAATGGGCACTCGGGCGGGAGAACCAGGACCCTGGGCAGGGCGGGCAGTGACGGCTGGATCGGCACGGCAGGGTTGGAAGCAGGCAAGGACGCGGGGTGAAGTGGCAGGGTGGCGGTCAGGGGCACAGGAAGGCAGGAGAGGTGCGAGGGCGAACCAGCGAGGGCAGGAGAGCCAGAAGGCAGGCAGGCTGGGGCCCGGGCAAAGGAGGGAGCGAGCGGGCCAGCAAATAAACAGTAGCCAGCCCCAGCGAGCAGCAACACAGCTGGTTTTTATACCCCCTGGCCCCTCCCAAAGCCTGCCCACTAACAGGGAACCATCATCCCCGTCCACCTCTCTGTGCCATCCATTGGTGGAGACCTTTTCGCAACCTGATCGGAGAAGCCCCTCCAGTGTCTCCCACTGCCTGCCTCATGGCAGCTGCTGCCAAGCAAAGTCCTCCCAGAGACAAGGCTTCTTCTCCTTGTCTCCTGCACATGGCACATGTGCACCCCTCCTCCACATGCCTCTGACAACCACTGCTGAGGCATAGCCAAACTGAATTGGCTCCTCACACACCTACTATCTCTTTGCAACAATGTAATGCTTATTAAAAAAAGCTTGCTACGGGTGTTTGAAATCTGAAGCTATCTTACAGTGATCTTAAATTGCAATAATTTTCAAATTAAAAAATGTAAACAAATTACACACATTAACACGGAAAGTGTAGCAAAGGAAAACCAAAGATATGCTTGCAGAAGCACACACAACTTAATGGCTGGATTGCAGGTAGCATTTTTTAGATTTGCAGTTTTCCAGGTAAATGCAAATTCCTCAACTGTTTTTATCTTAGAATTTATTGCTTTCCAGGTACTGGCATAAGTGAAAGAGTCTGTTTTAAGAAAGAGAATTATTACTTAAAAATGGAATTCACTATGGAATTGAAATTGCTGATCAAATTTCATACATTTAAAATATCCCTTAAATGATAAGAGATCCCTTCCCATGTTGCTCTGTCAGCATCTACTTTATCATAATTTACAAGGAGAATAGAAAACGTCTCCAGTATTTGGATAAATGAGGGTATTTGATGACTGGACTTATTCCCTAGATGATGTCACAGAAAGCACACAGTCCCCCCTCCCTAGTGTAATTGTTACTTGCAGGGGCAGATCAAATGTGTGGGAGAATAGAGGTAATTTGCTATTACACAGTTGAGTGATAGGAAAAACCACAGACTTTTTTCTTTTTAAACACCCACAGGCAGTTTTTTGTTTTTGAGTTCACTATTATAAAACATAAATTGATAGATGTGGATGAGCATGTTTCAGGCAATAAACAGGCAAGCAGGAAGTTATGAACAATCTCATTGCGCGGTAAGTTGATCGCAAGCTTCTGTGGTGTGCAGAGTAATTATTAGCTAAAAGTGAAAGAAAGATCAGTTACACACTTTATTTCCATGTTGGAGATCTCAGTAACCCTATGGCTTCCCATTTGTTAAAGAAAGCTGATTCTTATTGTCTGTGATACGGGACACTAAAATAATGGAAAAAGAATTGGCATTTCTTCTAAAACATACCAAACTCATTCACTCCTTTCCTTTCTATAAACACATCTATATACCCACTGTTTCTGGGAAATATTCCAGCTACAGTGAATTCAAAGTGAGGAATATACACAGTTGGGTGGCTTGTAAGGTGGTTGGCTAAAGATTAAGCAGAGAAAGAAAGAAAAGGAAACAGAAAAGGAATGCTAAAAGAAGCCAGGAAAAGCAAGGAAGCCCTCAGAAAGAATGGGGGTCATTTTTTAATGCAAGAGACTAGAATAAATGCTTGCTGACAGAAGAGGTAAGATGGGTTTGGAGAAAAACAAAAGACAAAGAACTGTAAAAAACATTAACAAAAATTAAAATGGAACATGATATATATAGATGAAAAATGTCCCTTTATACCTATTTTTCTCTATGTAAGTTTTTGGTTTGGTTTTTTTCCTTTGGTTACCTTTTTTTTTTTTTTTTAATCGTCTGACTGAGTTTTCTCAGATTATTCCTTAGGATGTTATGGACTTCCTAGGTATGACTCAGAAATATGATTCTGAGCTGACTCTGAATCATTCTTCCCAATAGTGTAGGCAATCTTCTCTATATATCCTTATGGAAAGTATTTGACTCTGCAATATCATGCTTTCTCCATTCCCCTGAATTTTTTGAAACCTTCAAAACGGCAGAGTATTTACATAAAATAGATATAGATATATAATTAAGACAATATTGACAAATTCTCATAAGAACTTCTAAGAGTTCTCAAGATTCTTTGCTAAACTGCCAGGCAAAGCAGCTAGCAAAACTAGATTGGGATTCTAGGTGTTCAAACATGCAGAACTTTGGACTTCTAGAGATCTTGTGTCTAGTGATACTGTATCTAGTGATATTATATCTGGTTCAAATGGCTTGAATGCACATGAGAACATTTTGCTGTCAATAATTGACCATTCAGTCACACTCAGTCTTATGAGAACAGTGAAGAACAAGTGTTATCTGTGGTGAATATCCATTTAAGGATGCCTGTTTTACACGAAGAGGAAGCATTTCTGCCAGGAAAAAAAATCATAGGATCATCCCATCTTAATAATTTTATGAAAAGAAGATAGAAATTTACTAGTTCCCAGGTAAAATAAAGAAGAAACATCCAAAAAGAAAACCCATCTAATCGCAGCTGGTTGTTCCAAGAAATTTTTTCGTCTTTTTTATAGGTATGTCTTTCATTTTAATGTTATCATGTGCCACACGAATAGTGCTATCACTATGCAAAAGCTGATGCATCTGTTCTGTCAGGATTTTACTCCATTTACTGCAAGTGTCTAACCTATATCATCTGTCTAGTAGGTGGAAGCTTTAGAAATCCCTTAGAAAAACCACAAGACTTTGTATGAGCCTTTTCTCAGCTTTTTTAAAGTGCTAGGGATAAAAAAGTTAGTTAGTAGCATTATCTGAAGCAATCTGGCATCTAATCCAGTGGGAAAACCATACCTATTAACATGTTGTTTTTAATATTTAGGTAGCGGAAGGAATGGCAGCAGTAGAAAATTTAGCTCTGAACTGGCCATTCAAGATTAATGAAGTTATGAGAGACAGAAACTGATAGATTACATTGCAGCATACCTCAAGTTTGGGTATTAGGTGTGCACATATATATTATAAAAAGGATGCTTTCAAAGCCAAAAGCCATGCACAAATTTATATATCTGGAGAAGATGGAATAAATATGGTTGTAAATCCATGCTCAGTCACAGGTAGAAGCTGTCAGTAACTTCCTTGATATTGAATGAAAGGCAATGTGTCTCTACAACGTAATAAAAATCTGTTTATGTCTGTTTTCAAGAACATGAAAAATTGTTTTGAGAAACTTATAAACTGTGTTATTGCTATGAAAACATGTCCATGAAGCTAGATATTTTGAAAATGTGCAGATTTTTAATGTAAAGATGGTATCAGTAAATAGCAAGATAGTGCACATTAAAGCAATCCAAGGTAGTGCATATTAAAGATCTCCCCTGACTTCACTCTTAATGTTCCTTCTGCCAAGGTACTCTTTCCACTTATCTTCTCACTCTGGATGCTGTAGTGATGTTTAAAAGGGAAAAGTTCTGCACTCTTCTGGTTGAGAAAGAAATCAGAAAAATCAACCTGTATTGGTTTGGCCCGGCCTGGTTTTGCGTTGCAGGGGTGCTGCAAAAATGGCTCCTGTGAGAAGCTGCTGGAAGCTTCCCACCATGTCCGGCAGAGCCAGTGGCTGATGGCTCTGAAGATGGACATGCTGCTGGCCAGAACTGAGAGAGGCTGGTAACGCCTCTGTGATGGCATATTTAAGAAAAAAGTCAGAACAAAGTTGGGTTTTTTTTGCTTCTAGTCGGAGGAGAGGAGGGGGTGAGAATATGTGAGGGAAAACAACATGGTGACACCAAGGTCAGTGGAGAAGGAGGGGGAGGAGGTGCTCCAGGCACTGGAGCCAAGATTCTCTGCAGTCCATGGTGAAGACCATGGTAAAGCAGGTTGTCCCTCTGCAGCCTGTGGGTCCATGGGGAATGTAGAGATCCACCCACAGCCCATGGGGGAGGTGCCCATGCCAGAGCAGGTGGATGCCTGGAGGAGGCTGTGACCCAGTGGAAGACCCGGTGGAGAGAGAGGGCCCTCAGCCTGTCCTTGGAGGACTGCACCCCGTGGGGAGACACCCATGGTGCAGCAGTTTTGGGAGGGCTGTGTGCCCATGGGAGGGACTCGCACTGCAGCAGGTGCAGTTTGGCTGCTGCTTGTGAGAATGGACCCATGCCGGGAAGTTCACGGAGAACTGTCTCGTGTGGGAGGGACCCCATGGCCTCACAGGGAAGGACTCTTCTCCCAGAGCACAGAAGAAAATCTTGGTGATGGACTGACCAAACCCCCCTGCCCTGTCTCCCTGTGTTGTCAGTGGGAAGGAGGGAGGGCCTGGGGGGGAGGGGGAAGGTGTTTTAAGGGCTTATTTTACTTCTCATTACCCTCCTCTGATTCTATTAGTATTAAATTTTACTTAGCAACTAAGGTTGAGCCTGTTTTGCCCTTGAAATATTTCTCCCGCTCTCCTTCTCTCACTCATGAAGCCTCTGTTAACCCTTTCCTCTTTTCCCTCCTTTTGCCCAGCTGTGGCAGGGGAGGGTGAGCGAGCGACTCTTGTGGGTACCTGGCATTGGGCCAGTGTCAAACCATGACAGAAACTGAGTCAGAAAAAGAAGGTAAGGACACGGTCCCTATGATACAGGCAAGAAGTCCTAAAGAAAAAATTGTTTTTATGTTGTCACCAGGACAGTGAACTTCACTAAGAACCTAGTCACTAGACAAAAGATTTGTTCTACTAAATGAGACATGTAAACCATAAAGAGAAATTCCATTCCAACAAATTTGGAAATCTGAAACATCTTTTTAATTTTTTTTTAATTCTCACGCATAGGCAAGGTTGAGCTCTAGGTAACTACGGCGTATGGTTAAGGCTAAGCTAAGCAAGTTCTTTAAGCTTACCTGAATGCATGAATCGTGATATTAGGCTGGTTTTGCATGCTTAGGACATTGTCATACAGGGAGATCCTGAACCACGTCCAACTTCACAAAGGTTCCCTTCTGTATGGCTTTGTATGGCCAGGTTTTGTTAGCAGGAGGGCTACAGGAGTGGCTTTTCTGAGAAGCTTCCAGAAGCTTCCTACATGTCCAGCAGAGCCAATGCCACCCAGCTCCAAGACGAATGTGCCTCTGGCCGAGGCTGGGCCAATCAGAAATGGTGGTAATGCCTCTGATAACAAATTTAAGAAGAAAAATAAAAAGTTATTGCACAGTTATTGGCCACGTAATTGTGGCCAGAGAAGAGCAGGGTGAGAACATGTGAGAGGAACAGCTCTACAGACACCAAGGTCAGTGGAGAAGGTGGCGAAGGAGGTGCTCCAGGTGCCCGAGATGAGATTCCCCTGTGGACTACGATGAAGACCATGGTCAAGCAGGCTGTCCCCCTCCAGCCCATGGAGATCCAGGAGGATGCAGAGATCCACCTGCAGCCTGTGGAAGAGACCCACACCAGAGCAGGTGGGTGCCTGAGAGAGGACTGTGAACCCACTGGAGGCCTATGGTGGAACAGGGTCCATGCAAGGACCTGCAGACCCATGGAGAGAGGAGCCCATGCTAGGGCAGGTTTCTTGGTAGGACTTGAAACCTTGTGGGGTACCCATGCTGGAGCAGGTTGTGTGTGGAGGACTGCAGCTTCTAAAACACTGACTCATTTTGCAGCAGTTTGTGGAAAATTGTTGCCCATGGGATGGACTAATGTTGGAGATGTTCATAAGGAACTGTCCCATGGGAGGAAACCCATGCTGAAGCAGTGGAAGGACTCCCCTCCCTGAGCAGTGGCAGAAACAATGTGTGATGACCTGACCATAACCCCCATTCCCCATCTCCCTGCGCCAGTGAGGGGTAGGAGGTAGAGCTGGGAAGGAGGGAGGGCTGTGGGGAAGGTGATTTTAAGGGGTTTATTTTATTTCTCATTATCCTGCTCTGATTTTGTTCATAATAATTTCACTCAATATCTCTAAGTTGAGCCTGTTTTGCCCTTAATGGTACTTGATGAGCGTCCTTTCTCTGGCCTTATCTCAACCCATGAACCCTTCATTATACTTTCTCTCCCCTGTCCAGTTGTGTGTGGGAGTGATAAAGAGGTTTTGGTGTGTGTCTGGCATCCAGCCAGGATCAACCCACTACAGCTTCACACAGAAACCTACATGCAGGGTAAGAGTTCGTGCAGGCTGTGAGGTCATAATCTGGAGATATCCAAAATATGTCACAACCTGCATTTTGGTGCCTAAGACACACAAATCGTATAGATTGCTGCTTCTGCATTTTGAGTTGGTATATCTGAAGATGGCCAAAAGAGGAAGATACAGGTGGAAATGTGATCATGACAATTTCCATTTCTGGCTTTCTTTCCTGATGAGACTTCCACATGACTACCTACAGGCTGCTTTCTTCTGATTTGAAGGTAAATAGGTATTAGGTAGTATTCCTATTTTTACTATTTTTAGCTATTTTTATTATTGTCCTTCATCCCTTCATTACTTAAGCTAAAAATACGTATTATTTACTTATTTAAATTTCTGATTCTTTGTTTACAAAGGTTTACAATTGAATGCTTTTTCTACTCCAGTGGCTGCCATTTCTTTACTAAATCCATACTGCCAAGAAAACTAGACATTTAGTTGTCTTCCCTTCCACACTTCAACACCGTTGCATGGTGAGAAGTTTGATCTTCCCTGGATTTCTAATTTTCTTTGGATACAGGAATTATTAAAGAAGCACTATAAATACCAGAAACAAATGTGTAATTGTTCCAGTGACTTACCCTAGAAAAACTGGTATCAAAACGCAGTGGTGAACATTGAAGCCACAGTACCATTTTAGGGAAAGGTAAAAATCAGAAAGGCCAGATGGCTTGATGGTGCACTTAGAAATTGCTTCTGAATGTTTTTTTGATTTTTGATGGGAAAGAAATCCTCAAAAAAAAAAGGTCCCAAGGTCATGGGGAATGGAAAACTTTTTTTAATAAGGAAAGGTCTATGTATAGCAAAATAGCTAACAAAGAAAGGAAAATTCGAAGTCACTTATGAAAGGCAGATATTCAGTATCAGTTGTAGAGGTGTTTAGTCTAAAACAACACAAACACAAGCATTTCTTCATCCTAGAACCTGACAGATAGTCATCGCTGCCTTTAAATACTGGATATGTGCATTTCAAATTTGTTATTTTGCATAAACTATAAATACCTTTCTTGTGCACAACTGGGCTTCAAAAAACCCCGTATTAATCATAGTACTTGCATGGTATACATATGTGTTCTCTGACCAATTATATTTTTTCAGTTCTGATTCATAAAATGTATCAAAATAAATATCAAAACACTTGCAAAATTTTTCATTAAACAAATATTATTCTTCAACTTGATGTATATAAGAAAGACATATATCTTTGCTGTAGTGCATAGACATATGAGCATCAAAACATGTCTGGTATGGTCTCCTAAACTTCTGACTTCCTCCTGTGGAAATTACTCGTAAATTTACAGTTTCTACCTGACTGAAACGGACAAAACATAACACACCAGAACCAACACCCAAAGAAGCAGCTGCCACAAATCATGAGCAACTGAGAATGGATGTGCAATCTATCAGCACATCCAAGAGGAATTAAGAACATTATCCATTGAGAAATCTGATAAAATTCATTTAGGATATTTGGCTAAATTTAAGACCAAAGAATATAACAGGCTGAGAAGCAACCCTACGGACAAGTTTTTAATTTCACAAGCTCAGCCCTTTGTTATTATTGGCCTTTACTTTTTCCTTTAGCTAGAAATAACAAAATTATTTATAATAGCAAAAAGGAATTTGGAAAAACAGGCAATAAGTTCATACATATCAGGAGACAGACACATATATTATACACACCCTGAGTAGAACTTCTCCATCTTTCAACATCTTGGAAATTCTGGCCTATCTGCTTATTCAAAACAGAAGTAATTGGAGCTTAATAGTATTGGATAAAGGCTTTGGTTAAGTGTGTTTATTTGCTTTATGCCGCTTCTGAAAGACTTCTTTGTTTCTGTTCTTTTACTAATAAATTTGGGTAGAAGATACCTAGGTATATGTACAATTTATTTTGACTGAATGGTATATAACTTTATGCTATATTAAAAATAAAAGCTGAAGAGATTGTAATTTCATTTGATAAGAAGAAAATTAAAGGTGTGGCCATTAAACTGGAAGGTAAAGGGTTGTAGCTTTTATTGTACCCTCTATGTAAGTCTTTTTGGTGCAGTAAAGTCAAAACTGAGTTCAGATATTCGTGTAAGTTTGAATGACCAGCTATGATCTTTAAAGCATTGGTATCCATGACCAAGATACATTTCCTTTCTAAAAATCTAAATTTCAACAGACCTGTGCATTTGTGTGTATAGGTGTCTTTTTACACATAAACACTTCTACCATCTCTTTTGTACCTCCTTTTGTACCTCTGGATGCTCCACAGTTTTGAAGCATATCACATTAGGCCTTTTCTTTTAGTGTTCCATATCTCTTCTCTCCTCCTGGGAAGATTAAAGTATAGATAGAAGATGTTAGGATTATCATAAAGCTCCAGACCTTGGTATAGTGTGTTTGGTGACATGAAGATGGTGCAACTATAGATTTAATTTAAGGATCTACACACAGGGGTTGCAACTGGCAGAACCTTAGGTTAGACTGTACCAGTCTTGCCTCCTAGTTCATGTAAAAGCTCAAGGAAGAATTCCTCAAAAAGTCAGGCAACTTTTTTCCTGTTCCTGAAGGTATATTGAGGATTGTTACAGCACAAATATCCAGAATAACACTTTCCTCTTGCTTATGTTCCACACAACACTATTTCCCCTAAGATCATCATAGAATATGTTAATTTAGATGGATTTAAGTGGATTTGGTTCTATTCTACCCCACCTATCAGAACATGATCCGGCTGGTACATGTTTTCTATAATCACTATATAAAAATGAAAATCATCTGCAAAAAATCATTGACCTGACCTTACTAAAAAGTGTAATCCCATTCCATAATCATTCAGAAGAATACAATTTTCTTAGAAATGGGATAAAATAATTTTATTTTGTTATGATTATTCATTACATGAGACATGGATTTATTGAGAAACTTGAGATATGGAGAACAGACATCTTGTCCAGCTGTTTTTAGAGGGTTTTTTTTCTCTGTAATATGTAAAAACTGAACAAAAATTTGAACTTATTTGTTGTATATGATGAAAAAATCTTAGAGCAAGGCTATAAAAGGAAACATTCTAAACCTCCTAATCCTTCTAAAGTGATAGAGAACTGTAACTTCCAGTAGCTTAATAAGGTTACCCATTACATCAGGTAACAGGCTGTCAGGGTCTGGTTTCAAAGCAGGACAAAGAAGGTTTTCCCATCTTTACATAAGGATAACCATAAGGCAGTCTCTGGTGAAAAAAGCAAAACATGAATTTTACTGCTGAAATGTGACTGAGGGACCTGTTCTTCCATTTATCCTAATAAACCTGAACAATTGATCAGAAAGTAATATTTACACATTACTATGAAACAGAACAGATCAGAAAGTCCACAATTAATATAAGTTTGTCTGCTATAAAGCACTCAATAGCCACTAACACTTTTCAGTACTCCTTGCTAAGTTGCATAATGAATAAAACATCAGCTAGTGCTTTAAATGTGTGAATGCCACACAGTCTCAAAATGCATTAAATATTAAAAATCTCTTTTAATCACTCATGTACAAAAAGTGTCTTAGGACTTCAATGGAAGGAAAATATACAACATACAGTTTACAGATCACTTAGTTATTTGTAGTCATAAAAATGGTTTACTAGGGAAATTATTGTTGTAGTTAAATACTCATGAGTTTAAATGGAGTATCTCAAT